>RJWJ010026439.1:0-22992 GCA_004363605.1 Indri indri | reverse complement strand
ATTCTCTCCTCACAGTAATTTTTGGGAAAGTTTTTCCCCGTCTTTTCTTCAGTAATCTTCCTAATGAATTTAAAGATAACGCTGTAAAATTTTAAAAACAAAATTCTGCTGATATTTTGGCTGGAACTTTCATAAAGTCTACAAATTTGCTGGAATATAGATACTTCTACAACAATTAGTCTTCTTTTTTCAGAAACTTAGATATTTGTGTATAAATCTTCAAAATTTTAATCACCTAATTAATTCTAGTAAATTTACAAAATAAAGGTTCCACACAACTGCCATTGAGACACCACAAACATCCCTGAAATCAATGGTTGTGCCAGACAGGAAACTGAAGCTCTCCACAATGTATTTAATTACTTCATGAAAGCTTACTATCATTGAATCTACTGATAGTAAAGAAATTGCTAATTTTAAAACTTTAAGATAGGGGCTGAGAGCAAAGAGACCTGAGGAAGTTTAAAGGGTGATGTAACTGTTCTATTCTTGACTGTGGTGGTGGTTCCAAGTCTACATGCATTTGTCAAAACTCACAAACCTGTATGTATACTGAAAGGGTGAATTTTATTGCATGTTAATTATACTTTGATTTGTTCATTTTTAAAATATTGTAGGTGACCCTTAGACTCTAATTTTAAATATAGGTTTTTATAGAGATGCAAATGTGCCTACATTTAGACCTCTTCTGTGAGCAATAAATACACAAAGTCATTACTTTCACGGAAACATTAAAAATACCAACCAAATGTTCACCAGGATACACATATGAAAAAATTCATGGCACCACTGTTTGTAACAATAAAAAACAGGAAACAACTCAAATTTCAATCAGAAAGAAAGGGGATAAGCTACAGTGTATTTATATAATGGAATACTAAAAGCAGTAAAATTAATCAACCACAAGCCACATGCATTAATATGGATCAATCTCAAGAAGAAAAGTACACAAAGTATGATACCATTTATATTAAATTTAGAAACAACCAAAATTAAACACTATAGTATTGAGGGATATTTTATGTGGTAAAACCATACATAAAAGCAAAGGGATACTGAACACAGAGGTTTACCTGAGGCACAGTTATGGGACAGCAGGTGGATATAATATAGAGGGTCATACAAGAGCTTTAGAAGTATTGATGATGGTTGCTTTTTTTAAGCTAGATGGTGTTTTATTATTATACATGGTCTGCTTTATACTTTATAACTTGCATATATGAAATAATTTATAATTTTTAAAAATAAAGCATGCATTGGTTGGAAACAATAATAAAGATCCAGGAAAGTATCAACACTTTCTCCTCTATGACCATCATACATACTTGCCACACACCAACTCTGTGCTTGATGTGGGGGGCAGGGGAGAGGAATTCTTTACCCCTAGAGAAGGTTGCAGGGGAAGTGATATCCTCAGAAAACAGAGGAGTTTTATCTAAGATAAGGAAGCAGAGAAGGTGCTTTAAGAACAAAACGGAAAAGGTAGGTAAATTTGTTTAAAATGGATTATTCCAAAGGGAAGGAAAAGTAGAGTTAGGAGGCAAGGTACTTGGGATAAAAGCCAAGAATAAGAAAGCATTAAGACAATAACTTTGTAAGGATAGGAGAACATTGGGTAGGTTTTCCTTTTCATGTGGTAACTGTTTTTAAGGATAAGAAGCATAAGTGGAACTAAGAAATTACACCCAATTTTGGTATCAGAATTAGTTGAGGGTAACAATGTCTCAAGGAGGTTGTGAGAAACATCTACTTTGTTTCATGCACAACAGTGGCAGGGCAGTAACTGGGTAAAGAAACCTCTACTCTCCCCTGGGACCAAAATTCAATGAGGTCCTTGTTCCAAAGTTAGAGGAAAGTAAGGCTTAAATTAAATCAGGACTATAAACACAAATTTAACAATACTATCCTTCACCTTTCTGTAACACCCAAGTGCAATCAACTCTAACTTTATTGTTGCACTTTCACAACATGGGTTTAAATCCAATGCATTTGGCAGCTACTCTGAGTTTAAAGTTCAGTTAATGTCTGAAGACTCAAAGGGAGTACGGAAAATATAGAAAGTGTCAAAAAACTGTTCACTGGTGGCAATAGTAAGGGTATCAAATCATTTTCTTCCTGTTATATGTATACATATTAGACAAGATACATCTAAAGTTGGATTTGAGTCCCTGCTCTGCCAATAACTGGATAAGCAATTGGGCATCTCAGTGAGCTTTTCTGAGCCTGTTCCCTCATCTAAAAAACCATTCATGACTAGTTTATCGTGAAGGTTAAAAACAAATGAAGTTAAATACATGCAAAGCAGAGAACTTGGCACAAATTCCAGTAAGGAATACCAGACTGAAGAGCCCTAGATCACCTAGACAGCTATGCCCAGAAAGTTCGCACCTCCAACTTAATGTGTCACATGCGTTTCTCTTTTAGAACTAATTCCTGGCCCTAACCTGTCACTCCAACACAAACAGAAAGTTAGCTGTTTTTATCTCAAAGTCCCAGCCCTGATTATCAACTATCTCATTACCTCAGGTTTATACATGTTGGACCACAACCTTACCATCCAGAAGCAATTCTGTAACTTCTTTTGTGGTAATAGTGATACTGATGTCCATTACTAAAACATGCTTCTTTAGGAATACTGATTGAAAGTTCAGTAGCCAATGATTTATGTGGGCAGATCCCAGCAATCCTGTTAATAACCTAAAGATGGTTTAATCCATTTACACCTTACTTTGTTTGCATTTTATATTTTTAAAAATTTTAAAATCACATTTGACCCACAGTAGCAAAAGTCATAGAAGACAAGTAACCATTTTTTCTATCAGAAATATGAATTATCACATTTTACAAACAGGTTTCGAAAGTCATAAGGCAAGTAACCATTTTCCCTCTCAGAAACATACATTACTATCAAACTCTGAGCGCCAAGCAAATAAGTAGTGATGGCTTTAAAAAAATATTTTAAATGCTTCTATTTTTCCTTCCCTACACAACTTCATATATTCTATAGAATCTTCTGCTTTTCTACAGAATTTGGCCTATTAGGACAAGTAAGACCAAAAGATCAAAAAACAAGAATATTACATAGTCAAATAATTAATAGTAGCTCAAGAGAAGACAAACATTTGTCAGAAAAGCTGTCTGAAAAAGTTACATTAAAGAACTCCTCTAAGAAGAATACTTATTCCCACATACAACAGAAAATAAGATGATGATATTTCGAATTTTGTTTCAATCTTTCCTAGAAACACCCTAGAATGTATCTGTGACTTTTAGCCCTATGTAGGGAAAGGGTAAATATATAAGAACCTGGAAGAAAGCTTTGAAGTGAGCATCCTCTTGAACGGTAGTGTTCTGATCACTTGGGAGGAGAGGGAACAGGCTCTGAAGTCTCACCCTTTCACAAATCACCTTGTTAGGATGGCCAGGTAGAGGTGCTGAATTGGCCCCGGGAGATATCTGGGAAAAAGAGGGAGAAGAAAAGGATAGTTCATGGCTAGCCGCACCAATGTGGAGAATCATGCCTATGAAGGATAGTCTGGATTTTCTAGGTATTTGGTGATTCTGTTAGAGACTGGAAAGAAATTAAAAATTAATTTTAAACATCAAAACAGGCAAAGTCTGCCTCTGGCAATGGATCTTACAAAAACTTCTTGAGGCAAAAAAGCATAGCTCAAGAATTTCAAGTCCTTCCTGTTTCCCAAATATCTACTGATATCTTTTCTGTTGGTGTTAATTCTGAAATCCACAAGATTTCATGCTAAGGGCACCCAAGGTAAAATCATCTATCTTAAGTACAGAAAGATAAATATTTGCTTGGAGTAAGACATATTTTTTCTCTTTCTATTTTTTAATCTTCCAAGTGATCATGCAAAGGAAGATGAGAGACTTGATAACATTTGTGGCAAAATTTTTACAGCAATCGTATGTTTGACTGTATAGCATATGATGTATAGTGATCATACATTCGACTATGGACATCTCAGCTCTATTCAACACAAATCTAGCGATCTTCCTAAGGAATAAAGGCAAGATCATAAACCCTGAAGAAAATGACTGCATGTTTTAAAGCTTGACTTGATTGTAGGCTAATCCTCCTAAATTCTTATGTAAATATACTTAATCTACAGCATTTTAAAAAGCATGAACATCACCTACTCCACTGTGTTGTGTCAGCGAATTCTCCTTGGGGTTTAAGGTTTGTAGACCTGCTTGTCCCTATGCTAAAAATCGTGCTTTAACATGATCTTGTTTTTAAAGTTTCATTGCCTCATTCACTCATTTAGTCATACATTTAAGTGTCTACTGGCTGACGGGCACTAAACCAAAAGGGCAGGCATGGTTTTCTACCTTCAAAAAGTATATGCTTAAAACGGCAGCTCAAAGTACTGTAAAAAATAATAAAAAGCAGGCCGGGCGCGGTGGCTCACGCCTGTAATCCTAGCACTCTGAGAGGCTGAGGCGGGTGGATCGTTTGAGCTCAGGAGTTCGAGACAAGCCTGAGCAAGAGCGAGACCCCGTCTCTACTAAAAATAGAAAGAAATTAGCCAAACAACTAAAAACAGAAAAATTAGCTGGGCATGGTGGCGCATGCCTGTAGTCCCAGCTACTTGGGAGGCTGAGGCAGAAGGATCACTTGAGCCCAGCAGTTTGAGGTTGCTGTGAGCGAGGCTGACACCACAACACTCTGGCCCAGGTAACAGAGTGAGACTCTGTCTCAAATAAAAAAAAAAAGGAAAAGAAAAAGAAAAAAAAAAGCATATGCTATAAAAAAAAAATAAAAGTAAATCTCTGCAAAATATAAGTATTATGATAATGGTAAGCACCAGGTGATATGGAAAGGTAATTGGCAAGAGGCAGCAGTGCAGTCAGGAAACTGCAAAATATTCAGTATGGCTAAACAGTAAAGCAAGTAGCCAGAAAGGAAGGCAGAGACAGATCATGAATTTCATTAACATCCCTGCCGTAATAATCTTCCTTAACCTCTTTATAATATTTTGTTTCTGATTTGCTATGAACCTGGTAAAGAGACAACCAAGCCCATTGGTAAGAGTAAATACTTCCAAAGACCCTCCTCAGAGTAAAAGCAAACCATTAGAGGGCAGCAACCGTAGACTCTGTTAGTTTTCTACAAAATGTTTTGGACATAAGCTAAAGCTTATCTCTGTACTACAAACATGAATGTGCTAATATCCTTTAGCACTAAGAAGTATGCATTGCTGAATCAAGGAATATTTACTGAGTGCCTCCTATAAGCCAAGAGTTCTGTTAGGAAAGAAGATATAAAGATAAAACACGAATCCCACCATCAAGAAACTTATTCTAATTAAAACTAGATGCAGGCCTGTAATCCTGCCACTCTGGGAGGCTGAGGAGGGAGGAATGCTTGAGCTCAGGAGTTCGAGACCAGCCTGACCCCATCTCTACCAAAAATAGAAAAATTAGCCGGGCGTGGTGGCACACGCCTGTAGTCCCAGCTACTTGGGAGGATCGCTTGAGCCCACGAGTTTGAGGATGCTGTGGGCTAGGCTAATGCCAGGGTACTCTAGCCTGGGGCAACAAAGCAAGACACTGTCTCAAAAAAAAAAAAGCTTTCCATAAAACTAGATGCAAGCAGCCAACTACAGTATAATTTAAATGCCATAAAGTAGGCAAAAATTAGAACAGAGGGAGAAGCCCTGAGTTTGTCTAAAGGTAAGAGTAAGAAAAGATTTCACAAAAAGAGATGTGTTTCACATTCCTGACTCCTTACTCAATCTAAGGAGTGCTTTTACCACTTTAAAGCAATCTTCTCTCAAAATGGTCTGTTCCTTTATGTAGGTTTAATAATCTTTTTGTAGTCCTCTTATGCCTTTAATTTGCACAGTAAATAAATAACCTTTGTAGAATGTTTAATAAGGCCATCTGCCTTCAACTATCATGCCCAAAGCAGTCTTACAAATTGCTAGTACAAGTAGCTGGCTGGAAAAATAGAAATCAAGGTCAGGTCTTCTTTCCTTCATTCTTTGTTCCTTTGAAATCTTAAGATTTTGTTCATATATACATAAAAAACTGGCAATGTTGGTCCCTGTGGCCATAAGTTAATTTTCAAGCACATCCTCTCTTACTCAAAACAGTCTCCTTTAGTCAGAAGCTTCATTTGTCTATAAAAAGGAAAGACAATATAATGGAGAAAAGCTATATTAAAATCCTACAGTATGGGATGAAACGGGCATAGTGCCTCATGTCTATAATCCTATCACTTTGGGATGCTGAGGTGGAAGGATTTTCTGAAGCCAGGAGTTCAACACCGGCTAGGGCAATAGCGGGACCCTGTCTCTACAAAAAATAAAAACACTAGCTGGCATGGTGGTGCACACCTTCGTCCCAGCTACTAAGGAGGTCAGGTGGGAGGATTATTTGAGCCCAGAAGTTGTTTGTGGTTGTAGTGAGCTATGAAGACACCCACTGCACTCTAGCCCTGATGACAGCGATACTCTGTCTCAAAAAAAAAGTCTGGGATAAAACAATAGGTGGGCTTGATCAAAACCAGGTGCCCCCAACTGGGTAAGAGAAAAATCACACATATTTTATTTGTGTATGTATGTATGTGGTAAGCAGACTACCTATCTTAGGTGACCCCCAAGATTACCACCTCTGGGTGTATATCTCCTGTATAACCTCTCCCCTTGTGTGGGCGAGACTGTGAATATGATGGATCTCATTCCAATGATTAGGTTAAATCACATGACGCGGGGGTGGGGTGGGGTGGGGGAGTCTTCAGATATAATTAAGGTCACAAATCAGGTGAATTGAAGTGAAAGAGGGAGATTATCCCGGGTGGGCTGAAACTTAATCAGAGAAAGCTCTTAAAAAAGGAACTGAGCCCTTCCTGAAAAGAATCTCCCACCCACCCTTCAGACTGAGCTGCTGCATTGCGAGAAGGCATACAAAGGTGCCCTTAGGAGCTGAGAGCCGTCACCACTTAACAGCTAGCAGGAAAATAGGGGACTTTACTCCTATAATCACAAGAACCACATTCTACCAACAACCAGTGAGCTTGAAAGATGAAATCACACCTCCAGCAAGGTAAGACCCTGAGCAGAGAGCCCAGCAGCTAACCCCTAATAGGACTCCTGATCCATGGGGATTGTGAGCTCACAGATTTGTGTATTAAGCAAACACATTTGTGGTAATTTGTTACACAAAATAAAAAACTAATACAGTGTATACGCATATAACTAGAATAAAAATTATTGTACCACACTCAAGGAAAGTTTATTCTCCAGTATTTTGGCTGTGTTAATTTGATTATAAGAAGATAAAAATTAAGACATTTTTATTTAAGCAGCATGGCAGTTTTTAAAGACTCTATCTGGTGGTAACAGCTAACATCACGCCAGAAACTGAACTGGGCTCTCTGATGTTTACAGACTGCATGTCAGGTTTAACTGACTTGCTTAAAGTCACACATTTCAGAAATATCAAAACCATTAATTTGAACCCAAGTCTATCAGACTCTAAGATTCATACTCAACCCACTAAACCACCTTGTACTATAAAAGTAACATTCTTCTTTATAATCTAGTTTGATCAGTAACTATCAATTTATTCCACAAGGCCTATCTTAAGTATTTAAAAATAATAAACTTGTTTACTTGTAAACTTTTGACATAGCTTTTCACCAGTTCTCCCTCAGTTGAAATTACTGAGGTTGTACTACACCTGAAAATTGATACAATTTTATTTTTCTCTAGCCTGGCAATTGTTGAGCATTAAAAAGATCTGGTAATTTCAGCCCTCTCTCAAGCTGCAGGCTGTGAAAAGTCCTGCCAAAGAAACATACCTGTGACCAGATCTGCAACTCCTAGAACTTCTCATTTTTAATAATTTATATATAACTGTATGACTAATTCACCCAGTATAACTGATAAAAGCACTGTTTGATAAGACTAAAATTGACAGAAAACAGTTTTAACCTTTTAAATATCAGTCTACTATTTTAGGAAATCTTTTGTTTAAATGTGGTCTTTCTCCGTTTTGGTAACAATTAATCTTTTTCTTGGAGAGTGTAGTAAAAATTTTTTTGTTGCCGTTGTTGAGATATAGTGTCACTCGGTGTCCCTGGGTAGAGTGCAGTGATTGCAGCTCACCGCAAGCTCCAAGTCCTGGGCTGTGAGCAATCCTTCTGCCTTAGCCTCCTGAGTAGCTGGGACTACAGGTGCATGCCACAACGCCAGGCTGGGTTTTGTGGTTTTATTTTTTTTCTTTTTGTATTTTTTATAGGGTAGAGAGACGGAGTCTCACTGTGCTCAGGCTGGTGTCGAACCCCTGAGCTGTAGCTATCCTCCTGCCTTGGCCTCCCAGAAAGCTAGGATTACAGGTGTGAGCCACTGAACCTGGCAAAGTGTAGTAATTATTAATAGTTATTGCACTAAAAATAACACAGGATTTAGGACCACACATTGTCCCAGAACTTGTTTCTTTTAAAATTGCTTCTGATGATACCCTCCTTCTTTATTCATTTACATTTTTCTCATAAACGTGAGATAGAGAATGTGTGCAGGTACATGACCTCTAGGCCAGCATTAAATAAGGTGCTCAAAGGCCCAAACAGACTCCTCAAAAATTGTCCTATTATTCTCCAGAACAAAAAATTTGTTCATTGTTTCTAGCAGCACACCAAGTGGTCAAAAGCACTCAAACAGCCTAACATAAAAGGGGAAAACAAAACATTAGATGGAGAGTCGGGTGCTCAGTTTCACCTATAATAAGCCCTTACTCCTCTAGGTCCACGAATGGGCATTTATAAAATGAAGTCAAACACAAATGATCTAAAAATCCAAATATCCTCACTGCTTCCATGATGGTAAATGTTAATCTCTTGGAGAATAATTGGGTAGATTTTATTAACAATGTAAAAAACATACATAATCTTTGAATTAGTAATCTTTACTCTGATAAATTCTCAGGTTATACTCCAAAATATGAGAAAAGCCATATGCACAAACATGTTCACCACAGCACAATAGCAGCAACAATTTAAAAGGGAACTAGAAGTAACCTAAATGTTTAACAGATAAGTATTTGCTACGTAAAATTATGCTACACTTGCTTGGTGAACTATTATGCCGCCATTAAAAAGTAGCAATGGGCCGGACGCGGTGGCTCACACCTGTAATCCTAGCACTCTGGGAGGCCGAGGCGGGTGGATCGTTTGAGCTCAGGAGTTCAAGACCAGCCTGAGCAAGAGCGACACCCCGTCTCTACTAAAAATAGAAAGAAATTGGCCAAACAACTAAAAATAGAAAAAATTAGCCAGGCATGGTGGCGCATGCCTGTAGTCCCAGCTACCTGGGAGGCTGAGGCAGGAGGATCGATTAAGCCCAGAAGTTTGAGGTTTCTCTGAGCTAGGCTGACGCCGCTGCACTCTAGCCCAGGCAAGAGAGTGAGAATTTGTCTCAAAAAAAAAAAAAAAAAAAAGTAGCAACGAAAAAATACTGCTATCAAGGGGAGAAACAAAATTATTTAAATGCCACGATCAAAACTGAGGTTAAATATACATGGGACGTCATAAATTCAAGATAAAAGTTATCTTAGACCATTAGGAAGAAAAACTAGGAATTCCGTCTAAAGATTAAAGGGTTAACCAAATCAATGAGGTGACCTGAGCATACCCTCAGGAAAACACACAGAAGCTCCATGTCCTGTTCAGCGCACATTACTAACATCTAGAAGGGTGCATGGCATATACAGCAGGCACTCAACTCTTTATTGAATAATAATAAAAGAATAATCTTCCAAACTCACCAATTTACGTAACAGCCTGCCTTTCTGGTTTGTGCAACCAGTTTCCTTATGAATCTAGTTAGCAACGAGATAGGCTAAAAGCTAAAGTTTTGATCAGGGAAGGAGAAGAGACCTGATTGCCTCCCCTGCAGATTACACTTGATAGAGTCAGTGGTTGCCAGGTAAGTCCATGCCACCCTACTGAGGCAGGAAAAATCATTAACATATTGATGTGTCCTGTGTTTCTTGCTAGGATTTTTTTCCTGTCCTGAGAATGAACCCACAACTAAATGCTTCCTTGCCTTTGAGGAAAGTTGTGTCACTGGGACAAATCTGTTTCCTTGGCTTTTGTTTTCTGGGAACAGAGTTCTCTGAAAGGATTTTGCTACTGTGGAGTAGGGAAGAGGATCTTACCAAGTATGAATGTGACTGTGTGCCTTGGAGCCTGGATGGGCACAAGGATCTTTTTGGGATGACAGAAACGTTCTAAAATTGGGTTAGAGTGATGGCTGCACAACTCTGTAAATTTAACAAAAATAATCAAATTGAATCGAGTAAATTTTATGATATGTAAATTATAACTCAATAAAGCTCCTTAGAAAAAGCTTTAATCAACTTTGTATGTACTGATGATTAATAAGAATAACAATCAAGAACCAGATCCTGGAAAGCTGAGGTCCAAACATGGGATAGTGGTGACCCTTGGAGATGCATTACCCTTTGAGATTGAAGACAAAATTTCTAAGTCATTCCTCTCTAAGGTTCAACAATTCACACAAATAGGACATGAAAAAGACTAAAAGGAGGTAACACAAGAGATAAAAATCATTTTATCACCTTTATATAACTGTCACAATTTGCTTCTCTAACCAAAAAATAATTTTGAAAAGCCAGTAGGCAGTATTAGGAGAAAATCATTTAAGGACTGGTACTACCTGTGGAGGGGAGGGACTCATTACTGCCTAACACTGGGACAATCACTTTTAAAAGCAAACTATTATTCTCATTCTTGAGTAAAGGCCAACAACAAAGTGGACCCATGTCTTTCTGGGAGCAAAAGAACCAAGGTCCATGAAAACAGCCTAAGGCTCCCCGACTTCTTTTTCTCATTCCACGATACCATAAAATAATGGGAAGGGAGGGGGAAAATAGACACATTCGAATATCTCCTCTATCCATTATATGTACTGAGAAGGTGGCAATAAAGTTTAGGAAAAATAAGAGTTATACATATTTTCTAAAATTTTCTTTCCTTTCCTTCCACAATCCAGATTTGCCGGCACAATGATTTTTCTCCCCTCAAAGAAGTGTCTAAAATCATTTTATTCAGGCTGGTAGCCTCTAAGAATTATATGGATTTGGAAAATACGTGGACCATGACTAGTTTGAATCAATACAAAAATTATGCATATATGCACGCACATATACATATATATAATTACTCATATAAAATTGTGGGTTTCACAATAGTCGAAAAGATGAGGCATAATTGAGCTCTTCATCATTTTCTTATTAAATAACAATCATAATTCAAATACTCATTGCATGTCTGCCATGTGCTGGATGCCGTGACTACAATGGGAAAAACAAACAGTCCTTGCCCTCAAAGAGATTCAGTCTGGTAAGGGACAATTAACAGAAATTAAATGAGGACAATAGGGCCCCATTACCTAGACCTAGATAGAGGTGAAAAAGTAAGGTGTTCAGATCCTTTAAAAAGGAAAAGATCTAAAAGAGCCAGGCTCAGTGGGAGGCTGAGGAGATAGGGGTTGGGCCCAGGAGTTCAACGCCAGCCTGGTCAACATAGCAAGATGCCACCTCTGGAAAAATAAAATTAAATTTAAAAAATTTAAAAATAAAAAAATAAAAAGGAAAAGATGTAGGAGTTGGGGGAGTGGGGAAGACTGTGGACATGACCCTTCTTCATCTGTTTACTCCAAATTTCTCTCTCCCTAATTTGTGGAGTTCAAGCATTTGCTCTATCTCCTTTAGATAAACAATGTCATATTAGTTATTTAACATTTGCTGATGGATGAACTAGACAAGAACTACACCATCTAAAATGCATGTTTACAATCTGTTCACTCTCTACAGAGAAAAACCAAGCAAGCCATGAGTTAACCAGAGTAGAAGTGAAAACTGTTGTCTGATATATGTCCTTAATAAAAAACAATCAGAAAACTAGAAAGTAGACCCACACACTATGCGACAACCAAGACTAATCAACAACTACCTTTCCAGCAAGGTGAATTACAAGGTGGTGATGGCCTGAACCAAACTAGGATCAATACAAACATAGAGGAATGGATGGAATAAACTAGAAGACATAGGTAATCCTGACAAATAATCGTCCCATACTGATCAAGCACTTAATCATTTCAGATACTTAATTTCTCACCCATACTTCCCATTCACAGCTTCAGAAGAAGAAAAAAATGAGGACAAATAGAAACAGCCTGAGGATGTATTACGAGTTAACTAAAAGCCTCACCCAATGTTGCTGACAGAGACAATAGATCTACAATATGATGCTAACGCATTCAGCTGTATCTATGTCATCCTGTTTAATCTTTATCAAAAATCAGGTTGCTTTACTAGAGAAAACTTTCAATACTTATCCAGATTAATACTTGCCAATTTAGCTATAAAAACAGGATGGGAATAAAAATTATAGCCAGTATAGAGACACAAACTGTCTTCTAGAATCAGAGAAGATAGCAGAGGTGGAAGGACTACAGAGATCATTTAAGTGCAACTCTTTCTATTTTACAAATGAGGGTCTGAGGTCCACATGGCCAGGTGCTGACAGAACTTATTCAACTACAGACTCTAATTAGGGCCTTCAATTCTCTTAGAAATAAGCAAATTACAGAAACCAACTTAAAATTGAACCCCCTATAATGAACAGATGTAAGATTAGTAGGTTTTCAAAAGGTGAAATATATTAAACCAGTATATTTATAAACCAGCAGGAAATGGAAAAAGGTGTATATGAAGTGATATAATTCCCAGATAAAATTCGTTAGAAATTTCATCTTTTTATTTCACGGGTGTCCCAGCTTCCCGCACATGATCTGACACCTATACATATTTGGTTTGTGTATTGTTACTTCTACAGAAGTTCTATTTCTTCCCTTAGACGATGTTCCCCAAAGATAGAACAATTTTACTGATTCCAACTTCACCTATAAAAACTGTGTGAATGTGTTTTTTTAAGCCTACATACAGGGGTTGCTTGCTGTTGAAAGGAGTTTATGGTAAATGTGGTCGCTACAATAGTACTTGCAATCAAGGCCAAATAGGATTCGGCAGGCTTGCAATTCTAACGTAACAAATGATTGTGTGATAGCGTTGAATACATTTAAATTTTCATACGTTGAGTCCACCTCTTAGAAAATGACAATTCATATAATGCTAGTGATAATTATATACAAGTATTCGTTTCTATTTATGGTAGTAGAATTAGCATACTCAACTTTTACTGGGTAAGAGCACACATCATTCTTGTAACACAAAGAAAAGTGCTGTCCCTTACAAGCTGTACACACGAAAACAAAAACTTTATTCTCTTTGGCCCTCGACAACCTGAAAAATTCCCATTTCAAAAACCAACCTCTTTCATTCTTCAGCCCTGAAAGGAAGATTTCTATCCCCTGAGAACAAAACGCAGCCTGTCCAGAAACCCGTGGAACTAGAAGGACGCAACAGAGGACCCTTCCGACCGGGTTCTGCGTTCTCTCGAATGACATCATTTCACCTGCGCCCCGGCAAAATGGGAGGGAGAGAGCGAGGCCATCTGCCAGGCAGCGGCCGGCCGGCGGCTCCCGCTGACTGCGGCTGCACCTCCTTGCCACCGCGGTAACAAAGAGCGCAGGGCTGCCGAGCCAAACCTTCGCCCGGTCGCCAGGCGCCGCTCCGCGGGTTCCCAACGGCCCACGGCCCGTCCCGCCCTCGCGCTGAAGCCAACGGCCGCAGCAGCCAGTACCTGAGAGGGGAGGCTCCGCCCTGCGGGACTGCTCCCGCGGCTTCTCGCTGGGCCGCCGCCTCCTATTGTGACTGTTTGTCCAGCCAGCGGCCAGCTTGCCAAATCCGCTGTCCCCGGGCCTCGTCACCCCTGGAACCCGGGCTCCGACTGCGGCGCTGTCAAGGCGCTTCCTTCCTCCCGGCACCATCACACGGGCCTTGCCAAGAAACGACGGCTGCACGCCCAGAGCTGACAAAGTCGGCTAACGCGTTGGAGGCTCCATCCTCTCCGCCCCCGCGCCCCAACAGCCCGGGCTTCGCCACCGTCCCGCACCGCCGCACGAGGGGACCCCGCCCCACCGCACCCCGCCTCGGCGCTCGCGGACCGGGGCTCGCCGCGCGCCGGCGCACTGTCCTACGCTGCGCGCGCAGACTACGCCTCTCGCCGCTAGGCCGCAAGATGCGCGAGCACGCGGCCCTCCCACTCCTCAGCTCTGGGTCCCCTGCCCCACCCCCTCGCCAGCACAAACCTAGAGAGCTCTGAACGTGAGACCGCCAGAGCGCTCCTCCACTTCCCCTCTTGGCTCGGCTCCGCGCGCCAAGCCCCCTTTGTTTCCACCTCGCAAGGGAGGGGGCAGGGCTGCGCGCGTCCTGGCGCGCGACTCGGGCGAGTTCCGGCAACAGAGCCCTCGCGCAGCTCCACTGCGCAGCCCCGCCCCGCCGCCAGCGTCCACCAAGGCTGCCGCTTAAGAGGGCCCTGATTCCTAGTGCGTGCAAATCCTCTCTCCCTGAATTGTTGCCATTGCTCTGTGCCTCCTACCCCCCAAACTCGGCAAATAGTAACTAACCTCAATTTTCACAGTATAATATGTATTCGTGTGGCCCGAGACATACGAATTTTTACTGCTGTAGCCGGAAGTCTCTCACAATGGAGCAAGCAGGTTCTAACCCAACTTGTCCGACTCTAAGGCTTCATTAAGCCTCACAGTCAGTTCAGACCTTGCTGGGGATGAGAAATGAGATAAGACGAAGAGTGAAGCCGGCTTGGCTTCTGTTCTGATCATCCAAGAGAGGAAGAAAGACAATTCATAAAAGCACAACAGATACGAGGAACAGATAGTTAAGGAGAGAGGGCAGTCAAAGGGACCTCATGGAAGAGGTGGGCTTTTTAAAGCTGATAGAAATTAGATGAATCCTACAAGGATATTGATCATATTTTAGGGTGGTGGTGCAAAATTATTAAGGACCAGTCAGCAGAAAACCCAAGTTCTAGTTTTCTTGGCATTACTTAAACCAGTCTCCTTCCCTCTCTGGGCCTCAGCTGCATCCAGTAGAAAATGGGGGAATCAGACCAAAATGTATCAAGACCCTCTGGACCCTGTACATTCTATTTATGAGTAACAGTATATGGTAATTATTTGTGTACATTTGTTTCCCATATCAGACTGAGCGCGGGGACTCTTGTGACTCTGTAACCCCAAGGCCCAAGACTAGTGCCTGAAACACAACAGCAGGTGCTTAGCAACTGCTGCATCAAAGTTCCAGCAATAACATCACAACTTTTATAATTCTAGGACAAAGGGAAGCTGGAATGAGATAACAGGCCCCTATGAACATATCTACCCCAGCCCCACACTCCCATTATGTAGCCCAGTTATCTAGCTGACTCTCCCTGAAAGCAGCCAATTTGGATATGATTATATCAAAATTTTAAAGTTTCTTGGTATAAAGTGCCAACCATACCATGAGGTGCATCCAATGTAATCATTTCTAACCTCTGGATGCATGACAGCGCCCACTCTATTGCTGTGGACTCAATTTGTATTACAGATGTTCCACCAGAAGCTGAGTTTTAAAAAAGGTTCCTTATATAATGCAGACCACCCTGAAACAACTCTTCTTGCATGCTTGGATATGGGCTATGTAATGAGAGGAGAAGAAAATTGGGTAAGGGGAAGGAAATTACCATTTGGGAGCTGTTGGCTTAAGAAAAGAGGCAGATTCCTCAAGTGCTGAATCTCAGCAGCAAAAATCTATGGCAATTCTACAGGGTTCCTCATCCATAAATTTAAGCAAATCCTCCTGGGGCTTCAGCCACCCTTTGTGAGACAAACTCCTTGAGAACCTCTCAAATGGTTACAATCTTAGCTAACTGGGGGCTTAACCTAGGAAGTCTGTCGAGGTGTAAACAATGTTGCCACAACCCCAGGTTGGACGTTTGAAATTCGTACTACAATTTTTTCTCTAAGTGGGTTTCTTAACCAGAAAATCTGGAGCCATGCTAGAAAACACCCAATAACTAGATAGGCTAGTAGGATGGGCCACTTGTGACAACCTAATGTGGCAGGGGTTAAAATTATATTTTAATACCAGAGTAGTTGCTCAACTACAGTCCTGCTAAAATTTTATTTGATGTCTGTCCACAA
The DNA here is from genome assembly GCA_004363605.1 of Indri indri. Lineage (NCBI taxonomy): Eukaryota > Metazoa > Chordata > Mammalia > Primates > Indriidae > Indri > Indri indri. Next base: position 6,838 of record RJWJ010026439.1, on the reverse strand, counting down.
AGGTGGAAAGTCTTGTTGGACAGCCATCTAATAAAACTTTCTGCAATGATGGAACCATCATGCTGCACCATCCAAAGGCAGCTACTAGCTACACGTGGCTACTGAGCACTTGAAATGTGGCTAGTGCAACTAATGAATTGTCCAGGACCAGTTTTAAAAGCCACGTATGTCTAGCGGGCAGCACAGCATTTGTAGGAAAAGCAGTTGCTTGTGGCAAGAGCTATTTGAAATTCTGACTCCAAGGCTGCCCTTTAAAAAGGGTTAAGTAAGAATTGTGAATGACTACTAAAAACCGTTCTTCCGGAGGTACCCAAGCCATTTGAGTCCCCTCACTTCTAATAAAAATATATCAAAACATTGCTGACCAAACAGGAAAATACTGAAGAAGAGTTCCTTCAAATATCTCTGGTAGTTATTCATGAGATTGTCTACCCTGGTGTTGGAACATTCTAATTACATAGGAATAACAGCAGCCACCACAGATAGTCTAGGCATGCATCACTATACAGAAACTGCACAGAATTTTATAACAGATTACCACGTGAACAAATTCAGCCTATTCTTCAATTCTAAATCTCATCCACTTTTCACCTTCTAACGGATGTGACACTAGCAATTCTCCCTCTCTCTTTTATACCATGTTTTTCTCCTGCTACTGGATCATTCCTAACAGAATACACCAATACACCATTCATTTCTCCCACCTTTAAATCTTTACCTACAGTCGAGTTTGTGCTTGTTGTTGCTGTTGTTATCCTGTTTAAGAAATCTTTCCCTACAGGTGGGTCATAAAGATATTTTCCTATATTATTTTCTCTTTCACATTTAGATCTACACATCACCTGGAACTGATTTTTGGTTCTGGTGAGGTGGGAATCAAGTCTCTCCACCACCCTACACAGACGTCTATTTGACACAAGCACCATATACTGAAAAAACTACATTTCTAACTGTTCCTTTGTTAAAAGCCAGTGTCCACATATGCATGGGTTGGTTGGTTTGGCTCCAGGTTCAGCAGTCTGTTCCACTGTTTTCTTTATTCTTGTGCTGATACCACACTATTGTAATTATGATAGTTTTTATAAGACCTCCTTTTATCCGTTATAGCAAGTTGTCCTCAAAAGTGTCTGTATTATCCCTGGCCTTCTGAATTTCCATAGGAATTTTAGAATCAGAGAGAAAGAAGAAAAAAGAAAAGAAAAGAAAAGGGAAAAGGGAAAGGAAAAGGAAAGGAAACAAAAGAAAAGAAAAGGGAGGAACAAGCCAACTTGGCTGGGATTTTGACTGTGGCTGCACTGAATCTAGAGATCAGTTAAGGGATATTAGTATCTTCACAATATTGAATCTTCCAATTTAGAAGCATATTCACCTGGACCTTTAATTTTTTTTCAATAATGCTTCACAGTTTTCTGTAGAGGTCTGACACATTTTTCGTTCTTAGGTTTACTCTAGGGTTTTTATACAATTTAATTATTAAATCTAATAGTTTATCTCAATTTTTTTGAGTTTTCTATACACATAATCCTGTTTAAATCCTGTCTATTTGGCAGAAAATTATGACTGTTCAATTTCTTTCCAACACATACTCATTTTTTTGTCTTACTGCACTGGCTAGGATCTAGTACAGAGCTAAACAGACATGGTTGAGAGCAGGCATCTTTGCCTTATCCCAAAATCTCAATGGAAAAACTTTCAACATTTAAAAGTATGATGTTTGCAGTAGGTTTCTTTTTCTGTTTCTTTTTGGTAGATCCCTTTAGTAAATTAAGGGAGTTCTCTTCTATTTCTAATTTGTTAAAAGTTTATCATAAGTGGATGTTTAATTTTATCAAAATTTTCTGCATCTGAGATAATCATGATTTTTCTGTTAATGTATGAATTAGAGTGACTGGGTTTTGGATGTTAGGCCACTTTTACATTCTTAATAAACCCATTTTGGTCTTATTATTGACCTTTTATATAATGGTGGATTTGGTTTGTTCAGGATTTTTACATCTCAGTTCTTGAGATTAGCCGTAATTTTCCAGAAAATGAATCAGGAGTATCTTTTTTCTATTCTCTAGAAGCATTTTTGTAAGATTCACTGGTTAGCCAACTAAACTTCCAATTAAATTTCTTTAGATTTCCCGTCTTTTCTTTATTTCTAACTAAGGAAAACAACTATAACCTTAGGACATATGTAAGAAAGATCTCATTCTGAAATTCACAATCTACTTCTAGAAACCGTCTTCAAATCTTGTGAATTTGCAAGGTAGTGCTGCTGGAAATATATTTTCAAGCACACTACATAAACAATAATTATAAACAAATTTTCCTTAAGTGCTAATTAAGTTTGTCAAATGATAAATATGAAATATATTTTTGTGATCACTTTTGCATTTCTGAACATCAAGGAATATCTAAATGGTTATCTGAAGGACCTTTTTACAGAAAAAGTTGATTCTGAGGCTATAGGCTATCTTTCTTATCCCTTCACACACTTCTATTAACACCCTACAGCATTTATTAAATGTCTATTAAATGTTTATTAAATGTCTGTAAGCTCTTGGAGGGCAGGTCCCATTTCTGCTTTGTTTGTATATCACTGACACCCACATTGGGAGAATGATGGATGGTAGAAAATGGAAAAAGGGCCATCTCCTGTTTTAAGAGGTTGAAAAGCATGACTGAAGAGCTGTAGATAAAGAATCACTTGTCCATCAGGCAGCCATGGGTTTTGTTTTTATTTTAACTAAAGAATCACTTTTTCAGATGCTGAAGAACCATTCACATGGAGGGAAAATGCCAAAGTAGATGTCGGGTAGAGAATGGCCTTCCCGTTGGAAGTTCCTTACCTTCACTTTTTAAAAAATTTATTTACTTTTTTATTATTATTTATTTTCTTATTATTTCACATTCAAAAGGCCTAAGCAATGACCTCTACTAATGAGAAGGCAGTTTCCCACTGGTTAACATTGTCAGGAATAGGGCTATTCTGCCATCACATCCACTGCCAAGTGTCTTGACTGTAACCTCATTCCAACAACCCCAACCTCTATTGCTAAATTAGTGGCCTCTCCTATGTGTTCTAAAATAACATTAATCATCCTGCCTTGCAACTTTTTATTTACTTGACTCTTTTGCCCAATAGACAGTAAACGCCTTGAAGCCAAGGACTAAGCCTCACTGGATCGGGCAAAGGTTTAAGCACATGCCATGTGTTTAACAAAGAGCTCAATTAATGATATACAAATATTTCACAACAGTGGTAATTCCATTTTTCTCAATAGGTAAATTCCCAAGGAGAAATGGGGCACAAAAACAGAGGAAAGAGAGCAGTGAAAAAAGAGCAAAAAGGATGCAAAAAGTAAATTTCAAATTTTTCCATGAAGTTAACTCTGTTGACTCTGGTCCCTAAAATGTTCCTTCCTTGCACTAAACCCAGCTAAAAAGACTTAATAAGATGAAGATGCACTGAGGGGAAATGGGTATTGGCTGAACAGTATTCAGGCTATATAGCATCTACAAGCATGCCGAGACATGATCTACTACAAAACAATCAGCATAAGCAGTTTCACCCAGAAGTGTTAATAACACCTGTCAAAGCAGACAAGGTTAATCAGCAGCAGCTGCCAGCTATAACCTCTAAAGACCAGAAGAGGGCAGCAAAGGCTCACCCAAATCCAAGCCTCCCAGACTACATAACCAGTTATCTGGCTTTGCGGTGGGTGAGTGGTCAGGTTGCAAGGCACAAGTGAGAGATGACAGAAACTGAACCATGGCAGCTAGGATGACAGAGGGAAAGCTCTTATGGTAGTGAAAGGCTAAAGCAGATCCAGGGTGAAAAGCCATCAGCCAGGAAGGTGTTCAAGAGGGAAGAATGAATAAATCTTAAGTGCCTAGGATAAGCTGAGTCAGAAACAGTAAAATAGAGACCCGTACCAAATCAGAAGTGGAGGGCCAAGGGTACAAACAAAGCAAGCACTGCCCACCACAGCATATTCAATCTTTAGAGCAGGGTGAATGGGCAGGAGCTGACCCTAAGGTGATAAGGCCTTCCCTGTGTGGCCTGCCTTAAAGTATGCTCTTTGAAGCTGAGCTCTTGCTCATTCTGTTCTAGAGAACAGAAAGCACCTAGGGAACAACTGCTGCTATGACTGCCACTGTAATAGCACTCCAGCAGATTAATCTCAGGGGAAATCATATTTTAATAGTATAGTTTTTTACCAAATCCAATGGACAGAGGCACAGAAAAAAGTTAACCACACACAGATCTAGGTTATTCTTTTCAACAAAGCCTATTATTTCACTGTTGAGGATGAACTATCTCTTATTTTTAAAATCTTGTATTACATTTAGGTCATTTTCAGGATATGGTGAATATTCTTGTACATACATATAGTTTGGCATGTATTTGAAAATATATCCATAAAGTAAATTTCTAGCAGTGGAATCGCTGGTTCAAAGGGTATGTGTTTCTTTTTCAAAATTTCGAGGTATATTGCTACACTGCCTTCTAAAATGCTGCACCAATTTTTACTCCAACTAACACTAAGTGAAAGTAGTTCAGAGTCAACCCCAGAGTGGGAAACAACACTGCTTAACGAACTCCCCGAGGAAACATAGGCTGATCCTATGGGTAGCAGCAGGCCAAACACTAGGCAGAGAGAAACCTGAAGCCAAACTTGGGCCAGTATACTTTGAAAGCAGCCATATTTCATAACCAGCTTTACATTCTCTTTGTCAAAATGCCCTTCTGTCAAATCCCTGAACCTTTACTGCAGTCTCATTAAATGCCATAGCCTAAAAACTGGGCTCAAACTTAAGCCAAGTGACAACAGAGAGAATAGCAACTGCTTAGGAAAGCTGGTGACCAACAGGCCCTGGGTCCAAAGACTGGCTGGAAGGCAAACATCAGAAAAGATAGATACCTGGAAGTCCCAGAAACACCTGGGGAGGAAAGCCAGTGACAAGTGCAGTTAAAAGGAACACAGGCTCAAATCATTAAGAATTGAGCATTAAAGGAAAATACAATCCAAAAAGCTGGTGAAACAGGGACTTACTTACATGGGTTATACTTACATAAGTGCTTGAAGAAAATACATGATGGGATAAGCACTGATTAAGAAACAGAAGCACAGACAACTAGCTTTGAGGAGGAGCAGCTGAAAAGGGACATGGGAATAAAAAAGAGTCTTAAAAAGTTTGAGATGCAAGAAACATTAGAATGTTCTCTTAAAGGACCAGACCACAGGAACGTCTTGTTACTTCCACTATGTTTCATGAGGAAGAGTTTCCTCTAGGGAATTCTGATGGATCTCATTTACCTGATAGTCAATAACCTGCTCAAAATAATACACCCTGCTATAGAATTCTAACATCTGGCATTCATGAAACATGACCAGCTCACTGAACTGCCAGTGTCCTCACAGTAGTTTCCACTGATGATACACTTTTAGGCCCCTGCCTAACCTGAGTGGTTTTGCAGACATTTGTGATATAGGGCACATCTCCACAAACCCTGCATCCTCTTGCCCGCCCATGCCACATTCTACAGGCCTTTCCAGGCTTTATCTAAGGAAAAGAAGGAAATGTGTTACCTGAGCAGAATTCTAATTTGTATCACAAAAAAGAAATCATAACTTTGAATAAAAACCCTGAAAGCAGTATGACTCTTTGTAAATATAAAAGTTAAGCTCCCACAGAAAGCTTATTTACCTTCCCTCTGCTTGCTTGTTCCTGTCACAACAATGTCTCATAAATAAAAACAAAATAAACTTAGCAGGCCATGACATTTTAAAGGCCAAAAAAAATGTCAAATAACAATAATCTCAAAATATCTAACATTACATGATATTTCTAATCACCTCGGATATTTCACAATAAAGCAAGACGAGAATCTATTTTAAAAAACAATTGGATCACATAATACCATATACCAAATAAATTCCAGGTAGATAAGAAAGGATAATATAAAATTAACAAAACTTAGAAAATAAGTAAATATCTGAATGGAGACAGATTTCCTAAACACAAAAGCAATGAAACATATTACAAAGGAATATACCAATAGATTTGTTCCCCAAATAATTTTAAATTTCTGCACGGGAAAAAAATTCATTAAAAATGAAAAGGCAAGCTGAGGAATTCTTTGCAAATATGACAGATGATTAACGTTCTTACACAAAGTGACAGGAAAATAAGAATATCCCCAAAGAAGAGAAAAATATGCACACAAAGGCACAATTTTAAAAAAACAATACGAATGACTAATGAACAAATGAACATATGAAAACCTATAAATCCTTAGTAGTTATCCAAGAAATACACATTAACACAATTGGACACCATTTCTCATCAATCTTATTCACAAAGCAAATGACATAAGGATATATTCAATGATGTCAGAAAGAAGAAGAACACTCATATGGTATACAGCTGGAAGAAAAACCTGATATATATGAATGTGTGAAAAAATATATAAAAAGAGACAAAGACTGAAAAATGTCCATATCCTTGGACTCAGTAATTCTACTGTAATACAGGCTCAAGAAATAATCTAAAATTTATTACACAGTTACAATAATCAAAACAGTGCGATGCTAGCATCAAGACAAACATAGACCAATGGAATCTGAATAGAGAGCTCAGAAACAAACCTTTGGCCGGGCGTGGTGGCTCAGGCCTGTAATCCTAGCACTCTGGGAGGCCGAGGTGGGTGGATTGTTTGAGCTCAGGAGTTTGAAACCAGCCTGAGCAAGAGCGAGACCCCACCTCTACTAAAAAAATAGAAAGAAATCAGCTGGACAACTAAAAAAAAAATATATATATATATATATATATATATATATATATATAT
>RJWJ010026438.1:9320-23095 GCA_004363605.1 Indri indri | reverse complement strand
AACAACAAAAAAAAAAACACAGGACCGGCCGGGTGCGGTGGCTCACGCCTGTAATCCTAGCACTCTGAGAGGCCGAGGCGGGTGGATCATTTGAGCTCAGGAGTTTGAACCCAGCTTGAGCAAGAGCGAGACCCCGTCTCTACGGAAAATAGAAAGAAATTAATCGGACAACTAAAAATATATAGAAAAAATTAGCCGGGCATGGTGGCACATGCCTGTAGTCCCAGCTACTCAGGAGGCTGAGGCAAGAGGATCGCTTGAGCCCAGGAGTTCGAGGTTGCTGTGAGCTAGGCTGACGCCACGGCACTCACTCTAGCCAGGGCAAAAGAGTTAGACTCTGTCTCAAAAAAAAAAAAAAAAAAAAAAAACACGGGACCCCTGTTAAAGGAGGATTGCAGAAAACCGATAAATAATTTTTTAGTATAAGTATGTTCCAAATATGGCATGGGGACATATTTACATTAAATAATTATTTACCTGAAATTCAAATTGAACTGGGCATCCTGTATTTTATCTGGCATTCCTACCCTCTGGCCTTTCTCCTTCCTCGGCCTATGCTGCTGTTCCCTTCCCCAATTTTTATCTTAAATCCTCACGTGAATGATTTTCTTTTTTTTTCCACTTTGTAAGTCCCTTAACTTTGTTTCGAAAATTGCCAGCAGATTGTCATGCAGTGCTGGGTCCCTGGCCTCACACAGCAGCCTAGGCCACCGGGATCTGCCAGGTGAGGTGTGTGGGAAGGGTCTCTGGCCCCAGGAACAGAGGGCGGAGTCGTGGGTCCTGGGTCCTGGGACAGGTACCGGTAAACTGAATCTGAACACTGAGCACTAGGTTCCAACACAAGAAATCATGTCCTGGTCTGGGTGCTGAGCTCTGAGTTCTGAAAACCAGCACCAGGGCAGAGGCCACAGGTTCCTGGTCCCAGGGCAGAGGGTACTGGCCTCAGCAGCAGTCATGCGCCTGGTGTCACTTGCTGCCCAGGGCAGGGCTGGGGGTGAGAAGCTGCCTAGCCCCCAGTTGTTTTGTAACAGCTGCTAGCCTGGGCTAGAGGAGAAATTTAAGCTGGGGGTGGGGTGGGCAGGAAGGGGTCAGTGGGCAGGGCAAGGCCACTTGGTTGGCTTGATCCCAGGCCCTGGGGGGAGAGAGGAAGGGTGTGCAGGATTGCTAGGCCTCTCAGAGGCAGCCCGCAGGGACAGCAGGGCCCCAGGAGCAAGGGCGGAAGGAGCGGTGAGGAGAACAGGGGCCTCACGGGCCCCTGTCGTTGCACCCTCCCCCTTCGTCAGCCTCCTGGCCCTGCTCCCAGGCCGAGGCAGCTGGAGTGATTAGTGTGGGAGCAGGAGTGCGAATGCCAAAGGCTTGTCTCATGTCTCAGAACACAAGGATCCAGCCAGAGCGGATGGCACCACTGAGTGAGAAACGGAGACCAAGAGATAAACAGAGAGGGAAACAGGGACAGCACCAAAGAGACAGCCTGGAGAAGCAGGGTGAGGGACAACACAGGAGCCCGAAGGCCCACTGGAGAGGAGCTGCAGGGCAAAGTGGACCTTCTCTTTTCTTTTTCTTTTTTTTGAGACAGAGTCTTGCTCTGTTGCCAGAATTAGAGTGCCATGGCATCAGCCTAGCTCACAGCAACCTCAAACTCCTGGGCTCAAGAGATCCTCCTGCCTCAGCCTCCCCAGTAGCTGGGACTACAGGCGTGCACCATGACACCTGGCTCATTTTTCTATTTTTAGTACAGATGGGGTCTCGCTTTTGCTCAGGCTGGTCTCGAACTCTGACCTCAAGTGATCCTCCAGCCTCGGCCTCCTAGAATGCTAGGATTACAGGCGTGAGCCACCGCGCCCGGCCCAAAGTGGACCTTTTCTCTGTCTCTTCCCAGACTCTGTCCTGTCTGAGTTCTTTCCCGCTGCTTCCCAGTCCCAGGGTTTCTCAACCTCAGCACTGTTGACATTTGGGGCAGGATAATTCTTGGATGTGGGGGGTTTTCCTGTGCATCGTAGGATGTTTACTCGCCTCCTTGGCCTCTACCCACAAGATGCCAGTAGCACACGGCCCCCTGCCCCCATTGTTATGACAACCGAAGATGTCTCCGGACATTGCCAGATGTTCCCTAGAAAAGGACTGTCCCTGGTTGAGAAACTTCCTTGTCCCCCAAGCCAATTTATGTTCTTGAGAAGAGGCTACTCCTGTGTGTCTGGCCGATTCCCCCATCAGCCCCGGTGCACAGGGCCCCCTGCTCCAGCATGGCTTTGACTGCCCTACTTGGGAAGCCCAGGAAACTGGGAGAGCTGCTGAGATTGATGGGGGTGTCTCAGGGACACAGCCAGGGACACAGCACTGAACTTGTCCCTGCTCTCATGGAGCTTCTTCCTTATTCCAACCGGAAGGCACCGCAGTGTGCTTGGGGATGTGCCAGGTGCTTTGCAAGTGAGTGTGCACTCTTGTCTCTTGGAGCCCCCAAGTGTGTCTGGACAAGATACTTGCAGCAAGTATGCATTTCATTCCATAATACTTAGAGGTAAGAAATGTCCTATGTATTTATTTCTCTAAATCAGATGCTCCAAAAACCCCCTGCCAGGCTGGCTGGCTGGTGGGATAGTCAATCACAGTCATATTTTGCGACGGTCTTCCCAGTGGTGTGCTGGTAAATGTTTACAAGTGACTTGAGGGGAGGGGTGCATTAGGGAGGGACTTGCTTTGTAACATTTGCCAATTTCCATGATGCAAATGCTCCCACTATGGCCAATTTCGAGCTGCTTGTGTGATGTCACTAAAGGGGAACCGGGAAAAGTGAGCAGCAGTACAAACGGGTTCAGCACACAGACACGAGCAGCCTCAAGAGCATAGATAGCGAGAAAATGTAGTAAAATAACTAGGAAGTGATGCACTTTGAGTGTTATTATCTTTGAATATAGTTTATTTCATTGTAAGTTTATAATTAAAAATTTTGTTTGCATGTGTGAGACAGAGTCTGTCTATGTTGCCTGGCCGGAGTGCAGTGGCATCATCATAGCTCACTGTGCCCTCAACTTCTGGGCTCAAGCAAGCCTCCTGCCTCAGCCTCCCGAGTAGCTGGTACTATAGGCATGTGCCACCATGCCTGGCTAATTTTTCTATTTTTTCGTAGAGATGGGGTCTCACTACATTGCTCCAGCAGGTCTTGGACCCCTGACCTTGAGCGATCCTCCTGCCTTGAACTCCCAAAGTGTTGGGATTACAGGTGTGAGCCACCGTGCCCAGTCCAATTTTTTTATAATGTCCCCACCTCTCTGAAGCAGTGGGTATAATTTCTGGGGGCTTATCCAGTCTAGAGCATTTAGAGGATCTTCAATCAACTCATTTTTCTAATATACATATTTTTGAGACAGGGTCTCGCTCTGTCACCTGGGCTAGAATCCAGTGGCGTCATCACAGCTCACTGCAATCTCTAACTCCTGGGTTCAAGTGATCCTCCTGCCTTAGCCTCCGAGTAGCTGGGACCACAGGTGCACACCACCACGTCCAGCTAATTTTTTATTTTTTGTAGAGACGGGGGTCTCGCTCTTGCTCAAGCTGGTCTCAAACTTCTGACCTCAAGTCATCCTCCTACCTTGGCCTCCCAAAGTGCTAGGATTACAGGTGCGAGCCACCACGCCCGGCCTTCAATCGACTCTTAACCTCCTGGATCTGCTTGGGTGTAGCCACAGAGGTCTTTGTTGTGATTCCCAAGACCAGCACTCTCGGTGCTCACTCACATCCCCTTCCAGGAAACAGCAACCCTGCAGGCCCATCAGAGGTCCTGGGAGATCAGAGTGGGGGTGGTGCAAAGTCACTATCATTCAAGGAAAGATAACAGCAGCAGCAATGACATGCAGACCCCTGTTCGCTTTCTCAGGCTTGGGAAAACTCGTCAGACCTTCTCTGATGGGCCCACTTCCGCCCCTCTGAGCTGGGAGCCCTGTGCTGTGAAGTAACCCAGCACAGTAACCAGCGCCTGGAACATGCTCTTGGTAAACAAAAGCCCTGGCTGGGGGACGTAGTTTGGTGCCTGGCAACCACTGCTATTGGCTTGGCAACCCCAAAGTGTTTAACAGCCTCAGTCCCCACCCCCTAGGCAGGAAGGAGGAAACATACGCACAGCAAGGAGACCAAAATGCAAATTACAACCTCAATGTGTTTCTCTGCTGCACCATCAGACAGTTGTGGAGGCAACAACCAGCTGAGGCTCTAAACAAAAGGAGAGATTCTGGCTGGACTTCAAGAAGGACTTCCTGGCCTACCTGAAGGGAAACTAAATACAGGCACTGTGAGGGTAAGTCGTTCCCCACCCCTGCCTCTGACCCCGGCTGCCCAAGGGACCACTCAAAGCTGACATGCCTCCCCCATGCTCACATAACTTCCTCCAGTGGCTCCCTACCTCTTCAGGGTGAAGTCCTATTAATAGCTCAGTGCCTGGACCTTGTTAGGTAGGAGTTGTCATTATTTTACAGAAGAGAAAACTGAAGCTCAGAGAGGATAAGTTGCTTGACTGAAGGCATACTGCCAAAGTAATCAAGGCTGGAATATGAACTGAGATCTGATACCAAAGCCTGTGCTCTATGACCCATCTCTCATCTCCACCTGACTCCAATCTACCTCCCCCACCTCTCCCTAGAGGAGAATGTGCACGTATTTATTTATTTATTTTTATATTCTGTTGGCTGGGCTAGTGTGCAGTGGTGTCAGCCTAGCTCACAGCAACCTCAAACTCCTGGGCACAAGCGATCCGCCTGCCTCAACCTCCTAAGCAGCTGGGACTACAGGTGTGCACCACCATGCCCGGCGAATTTTTTTTATTTTTAGTTGTTGGGCTAATTTCTTTCTATTTTTAGTAGAGACGGGGTCTCGCTCTTGTTGAGGCTGGTCTCAAACTCCTGACCTCAAGCGATCCTCCTTCCTTGGCCTCCCAGAGTGCTAGGATTACAGGCGTGAGCCATCGTGCCCGGCCTGCATGAATTTATTGATGAACTGCAAAACAACAAACTTGTGTTAGTTATTGCTGACTGGACCATAAGAATATCTTTCTTTTTTTTTTTTTCCTTTTTGAAACAAGGTCTCACCCTGTTGCCCAGACTGGAGTGCAGTGACCTCATCGTAGCTCACTGCAGCCTCCAACTCCTGGACTCAAGTGATCTTCCTGCCTTGGCCTCCCAAAGTGCTAGGATTACAGGCATGAGCCACCTTGCCCAGCCCCATAAGAATATCTTAAAGCTTAGTGCCACTGAGCTTTTTCTCTTTAGGCAAGATAAAAAGTTTTTCAACCTCGGCACTATTGACATTTTGATCAGGATTATTCTTTGTCGTGAGGGACTGTCCTGTGTGTCATAAGATGTTTAGCAGCATCCCTGGCCTCTACCCAATAGTTATCAGTGGTATCCCTCCCCCACCCCAGGGTTGTGACAACCAAAAATGACTCCAGACATTGCCAAATGTCCTCTGGGGGACAAAATTGTCCCTAGTTGAGAAACACAGAGTTAGACCAAGGATAAAAAAGCACCTGTTTCCAAAAAGCAGTTCTTAGGTAAATAAAATGTGTCAGTCAGTAGCTTTGGGGAGATAGATCAGTGAGGTCCATGCTCCTGCTTCTGATGCAAGGTGGGGTGGGGGAGGTGGCTTCTAGGGTCCTAATCCTAGTCCGGAGCGGGGTCTCTGGTGATCCTCTGAGGCCTGATGCTTTGACTTTCTGGGGAATAGCCAGCTTTGCAGGAACCCAGCACTATTAAATTAGAGTCCAAGAGGAGTCAGTGGTGCTATATGCACTGCCACTTCACGGGGGGGACACCCCAACTACAAGAGGAACTTGCTTGCAGCCAATGGTGGGGAAAGTGGCATCAGATAGTGAGTCCTGCTTTTCCATGGGTGGGGATAGGCCAAGCGTGGCGGCTGATGCCTGTAATCCTAGCACTCTGGGAGGCCACGGCAGGAGGATCACTTGAAGTCAGGAGTTCGAGACCAGCCTGAGCAAGAATGAGACCCTGTCTCTACTAAAAAATAAAAAATAGAAAAAAAAATTAGACAGACAACTAAAAATATATAGAAAAAATTAGCCGGGCATGGTGGCGCATGCCTGTAGTCCCAGCTACTCGGGAGGCTGAGGCAGCAGGATTGCTTGAGCCCAGGAGTTTGAGGTTGCTGTGAGCTAGGCTGATGCCACGGCACTCTAGCCCAGGCAACAGAGTGAGACTCTGTCTCAAAAAAATAAAAATAAATAAATAAATAAAAACATAGGTGGGGACAGAGAGGGACGTGGGTGGGGAGGGGACTGGAAGTGTATGCTAGAGCAGTGCTATTCAAAGTGTGTTCCATACACTGGTGCCTGTCTGGTCCCTAATGAATTGAGAGTGTTTAAAAACTTTTATAGCCAGGTTTGGTGGCACACACCTGTAGTCCCAGCTCCTCAGGAGGCTGACTCTGGAGGATTGCTTGAGCCCAGAAGTTTGAGTCTAGCCTGGGCAATACAGCAAGACACCATTTCTAAAAAAGAAAAGCAAAAAAATAAAGTTAAAAAAAACTTTTATAGCAATAAAACTGAGTGACTTTATGTCTGTTGAATCTAATAACAAAAATTGTATTTTGGGCGGGGCATGGTGGCTCACACCTGTAATCCTACCACTCTGGGAGGCTGAGGTGGGAGGATTGCTTGAGCTCAGGAGTTCGAGACCAACCTGAGCAAGAGTGAGACCCCATCTCTACTAAAAATAGAAAGAAATTAGCCAGACAATTAAAAATAGAAAAAACCAGCTGGGCGTGGTGGCACAGGCCAGTAGTCCCAGCTACTCGGGAGGCTGAGGCAGCAGAGGCTGCTGTGAGCCAGGCTGACACCACGATACTCTAGCCCGGGCAACAGAGAGAGACTCTGTCTCAAAAAAAAAAAAAATTGTATTTCGTATGTCTTTTTAAATTTCATTTTTCTAGCAATCCATTTTTATTACATTTTATATAAAAGACTCAGTCTGTGATAGATGGGAAATTAAAAACAAATAAACAAAAACCACCCTGGTCTTCCATCATCATCTGAGAAGCACTGTTCTAAAAACCATCTCTTCACCCTCCCTGCACATTAGCATCTCCTGGGTTGGCATTTTAAAAACATCATTATTGAGGCCCCACCCCATACCAACTAAATCAGAATCTGGGAGGTGGGGCACGGACATGGACATTTTTGGAAAATCCTCAGGGCGTTTACTGTGCAGGTAAGTGGGGAATCTGCTTTATAGAAGCGTCAGCCTTGGAAACAAAAGGATGAGAGCCCCTGGCAATGGTTCCCAAACTTGTCTGCACATTGGAATCACCTGAGGAAACTTAAAAAAATAGTGATGCCTGTGTCCCATCCCCAGAGACTGTGATTTACCTGATTTGGATGTGGACTGAGTGTTGGAATTTTTTTGGGAGACGGGTCTTGCTATGTTTCTCAGGCTGGTCTCAAACTCCTGGCCTCAAGCGATTCTCCTGCCTCAGCCTCCCAAGTAGCTGGGATTTTAAAAACATCCTGAGATGATTCCAATGTCCATACAAGTTTAGGACCCGCTAGAGTAGCATATTCCCTGATGGTAGATGTTAGCTGACTGGAGAAGAAGGGACTGTCTCCTGCTCAAGCTCAGCGATGAAAGGCCTTCTCTTGCCAATGATCAGCCACAAAACAAGCCACTGTTGCCCTGACCAGAATGTTTGGTTTTGCTTCCGGAAAGCAGAGATGGAGGTGAAGCCACCTTGGGCAGTTTGAGCAACAGCAAAGGTAACTTCTCCTCTTGTCCACAGTGGCCCTTCAGGCAGAGAGTGTCAGACAATGGTGGCAGCCACAGCCTCTCTTGATTTCCCTTCCCACCTTTCTTCCTTCCCTGACAGCTTCTTGTACACAATAGATAGCTCTTACAGCTTCTCTCTGTTAGCCATGACTCCAGCGTAGAAGTGACAGAAACCCAACCCAAATCAACTCACTTGTTGGCTCATGGCATGGAACAGTCCAGAGGTGCTGCTAACCTCAGGCATGGATGAATCCAAGAGCTCAACTGGGATAGCTGGGAATATGTCTTTCTCGACTCATGGCTCTGCTCTCCAGCTATGTGGGCTTCTCAGGAAGGCTCTCCGCAAACAGTGGCAAAGATGACCATTAACTAGTCCAGGCTGCTGCCTCTCCAGTTTAGCAATGCGAGAGGAGAGAGAGGGCCCTTTCTTCAGTGTTCTGGCCAAGGTCGCAGACTGGTGTTCATTTCCTCTGCTCTTCTGGTTTGAGCCATCTGCCAATCACTGTGGCCAGGGAAATGAAATACGCTGATCACCTGTTCACCTTGGAGCCAGAGCAGGGGAGGGATAGCTTCTCAAAGGATTTTCAGAGAGCTGTTAACCACAGGAGGAGGAGGGGAAGGATGCTAAGCAGGCAGAGCAGCAGATGGCCACTCTGTTTGCTCCCAGGTTAGTAGAGGGATGAGATGCGCAGAAATCACAACAAGGTAAGGCAGAGTCTGACAAATGCAGTATAGGCATGGGAGTACTCCCGAAGGAGGGAGGTGTGCCTGAGGAGACAGCCTTCGCTAGGTGGGGCCGCTGGGGAGGAAGGACATGAACAGGCTCCAGGAGGCAGGAAGCCCAGGGTGTGGTCAAGACAGGCACATGTAACTGGAGCGCTGACTATGAAGGAGCGGCTGGTAAGACACGGAGGCCAGAGGGTGGAAGGTCTTGGACTTGTCCTTTGTTCTGATGGCAATGGAGATCCTTCGAAGGTGAAGGGGACGCTGGAGAGAATCAGAGGTTAGACCACGCAGGGCCTTGTAGACCACATTAAGGGTTTAGGGTTTGATCCCAAGGGCCCTGGAGCCAGGGAATGGCACGATCAGAGTTATTCTTGAGACACAGCACTCTGACTACTTTTTGGAGGATGCCTGGATGGAGAGGGGCACGAGGCAGGGAGGCCTGGGGAGAGACTTTATCATAGCCATCATTTGTTAGTCCTTACTCTGGCCCAGGCACTGTTCTACCTAAGGCCTGGAAACAGGGTGGTAGGAGAGTCAATAGATGTTCTGGGGGAAGAATACATTGGACTTTGTGACTGATGCAATGTGGCAGATGAGTAGAAGGAGGAAGCCAGGATTCCTCTGAGATTTTGAACCTGGGTGATCAGAAGGCTAGGGGAACCCCTAACAGAAACAGCAAAGGAAGAACTAAGAAAAGTCCATGCACACTGCCACCAGTTCTATGCTTAGCCCTCTGCCAGGCTCTAGGAAGACAAAGAACAGACTAGTTGCCTTCCAGGAGCTGCTCTCTGCAGGAGGCACAAGCAGGTGGTGGGTAGTTTCAACACACCGTGATGAGTCTTGCACAAGCAATGTAGGGTCGGGAGGTAGCACACACCGCTGCTCGAGCCAGAAACCTGGGGGTTAGCCTGGACTCCTCCCTCCCTCTCTCAGCCACTCAATCACCAAGACCAATAGATTTGATCTCCTAAATATTTTTTGACTGTCTTTTGAATCTGCCCATTTTTCTTCACCCTCACTGAGAATAAGTAGATGACGCTGTTGTCCCTTCTCATCTGAAATACTCTTACTTCCTAATTGGTCTCTCCACTTTCTCTCTGGTTAGCCCAAATCCATTCTCACGCTGGGCCAGAGTAATCCTTTAGAAAAGGAAATCTGAACCACGTCCGTCCCTGTTTATAAGCCTTTCAATGGCTTCCCATTGCTCTCAGAGTAAAATCCAGTATCCTCAATCTGGATTATCAGGCCAGTGGGATCGGGCTCCTTATGACCTCACCAGCCTCCTTGTGCTGTATTTCCTACGACACTCCAGAGTCAATGGCAGCCCTAACAATATTTAGGATGTGCCACGTTTCTCCAGGCCACCAGGATTTTCCATGTATTGTTCCTTCTGTCTGGAATGCTCTTCCCCAATTCTTGGCCTGGGTAACTACATGGTTTATGAGTCATTTCCTCAGGGAAACATCCCCTGACCTTCTAGACCCTCCGGATTCTATGCCAAGAGTCAGCAAACTTTTTCAGTAAGGGGCAAATGGTAACTCTTTTAGGCTTTGCAGAACATTGGGTCTCTGTTGCAACTACTCGACTCTGCTATCAAAGCAGCCATAGATAATGCATGAATGAACTTTGTTTTATTTTATTTATTTATTTTAAATTAAATATCTCTTATACTTTTCTTATTTCATTTTTCTTACTTTTTTTTCGAGACGTGCCCCATGAATGAACTTTGAGTTTCATATGCTTTTTATATCATGAAATAGTCTTTTTATTTTTTTTTCCTGACCATTTAAAAATGTAAAAACAATCCTAGCTTTTGGTCAGACAAAAGTAGGACATGGGCTGGAATTGGCCCATAGGTTGTAGTTTGCAGGCCTCTGTTCTATGCTGTCATAGCATACACCATATGTTCTTCCTGTATTGCACTTATCAGTAATTAATTATGCATGCGATAGATTTCTTAATGTTATCGCCACAGTTGGAGGTAAGCTCTGTGAGGGAAGGGACCACAGGTTTTGGTTTGTTTACCCTTTTTCTCCCGAGCATCTAGCAGAGAGCCTGACCCACAGTAGGTGCTTAATAAATGAATGGAGTAATACAGTTTTCTCTCCTTTGAGAGAAATTCAAAACCTAGTGGAGAATGCAGGCGTATAAACAATTAACTGCACAATTAACTAGGTAATGCTGTGTGGAGGGAAGAGGAGTTCAGTTTCTGGCAGGTGGAGTTTGAGATGCCAATGGGAAATCAGGGTATGGTGGCTCCCAAATGTCTGGCACTACCCGAGTTGAGTCTAAGATGTAAATAAGGGAGTAGAATGCTTAAAAGAGATGTAAAAGCTACCTGAGTTTGCCAGGTCATTCGAGAAGAGAGGTCCCTCAGGGAGAGAGGAGAGAGTGCAGACTTAGAACCTTGGGGTAAGTTTCTGGGCCAGAGAAGGGGCAAAGGTTGGTGGAGAGATAAGAAGAGATCCAAGGGAAAGTACGGGCATATCTGGTTTATTGCTCTTCACAGATATTATGTTTTTTACAGATTGAAGGTTTGTGGCAGCCCTGTACGAGCAAGTCTATAGGCATCATTTTTCCAACAGTATGTGCTCTCTTTGTGTCTCTGTCACATTTCAGTAATTCTTGGAATATTTCACATTTTGTCACAATTATTATTTCTATTGTGGTGATCTGTGATCAGTGATCTTAGTATCACTTAACATCAGTGATGTTACTGTTAGTTTGGAGCACCATGAACCTTAACATATAAATGGCAAACTCAGTCAATAAATGTGTGTGTGTTCTTTTTTTTAAGAGACTGGGTCTCACTCTGTAGCCCAGCCTGAAGTACAGTGGTGTGAACATAGCTCACTGCAGCCTTGAACTCCTGGGCTCCAGCGATCCTCCTGCTTCGGCCTCCCAAAGTGCTGGGATTACAGGTGTGAGCCACCATGTCTGGCCAGTGTGTGTGTGTATGTGTGTGTGTGTGTGTGTGTGTGTGTGTGTGTGTGAGTGTGTGTTCTGATAGATCCACCAACTAGCTGTTCCCTGTCTCTCTCCCTCTCCTCCAGCCTCCTTGTTCCCTGAGACACGACAATATTGAAATTAGGCCAGTTGAATAACCCTACAACGGCCTCTAAGTGTTCAAGTGAAAGAAAGAATCCCTCATCTCTCACTTTAAATCAAAAGGTAGAAATGACTAAGTTTAGTGAGGAAGGCATGTTGAAAGCTGAGATAGGCCAAAAGCTAGGCCTCTTGCACCAGACAGTTAGCTAAGCTGTAGATGCAAAGGAAAATTCTTGAATGAAATTAAAAGCGCTATTCCATTGAACATACGAATGATAAGAAAGCAGGCCGGGCATGGTAGCTCATGCCTGTAATCCTGGGAGATTACAGCTCACGCCTGTAACTCTGGGAAGCCGAGGCGGGCGGATCGTTTGAGTTCACGAGTTCGAGACCAGCCTGAGCAAGAGTGAGACCCCATCTCTACTAAAAATATAGAAGGAAATTAGCTGGACAACTAAAAATATATAGAAAAAATTAGCCAGGCATGGTGGCGCATGCCTGTAGTCCCAGTTACTTGGGAGGCTGAGGCAGGAGGATCGCTTGAGCCCAGGAGTTTGAGGTTGTTATGAGCTAGGCTGACACCACGGCACTCTAGCATGGGCAACAGAGTGAGACTCTGTCGCCAAAAAAAAGAAAAAAAAAAAAAAAGAAAGCAAAACAGCCTTTTTGCTGATATGGAGAAAGTTTTAGTGGTCTGGATAGAAGATCAAACTAGCCACAACATTTCCTTAACCCGAAGCCTACTCCAGAGCTAGGCTCTAACTCTCTTCAATTGTGTGAGGGTTGAGAGAAGTGACAGAGCTACTGAAGAAAAGTCTGAAGCTAGCAGAAGTTGGTTCAAGAAGTTTAAGGAAAGAAGCATCTCCATAACATAAAACTGCTAGGTGAGGCAGCAAGAGCTGATGTAGAAGGTTAAGCAAGTTATGCAGAAGCTCTAGCTGAAATAATTGTTGAAGGTGGCTACAACTACCAAGCTGGGACTACAGGCGCAAGCCACCATGCCCAGCTAATTTTTTCTATATATTTTTATTATCCAGCTAATTTCTTTCTGTATTTTTAGTAGAGACGGAGTCTCACTCTTGCTCAGGCTGGTCTCGAACTCCTGACCTTGAGCGATCCTCCTGCCTCAGCCTCCCAGAGTGCTAGGATTACAGGCATGAGCCACCGCACCCGGCCTCATGGATGACTTTGAAGAATTCAAGACTTCAGTGGAGGAAGTAATTGCAGATGTGGTGGAAATAGCAAGAGAACTAGAGTAGAAGTGGAGCCTGAAGATGTGACTGAATTGCTGCAACCTGAGATGATGAGAAGTTGCTTCTCAAGAATGAGTAAAGAAAGTGATTTCTTGAGATGGAACCTACTCCTGGTGAAGATGCTATGAACATTGTTGAAAGGACCAAAAAGGATTTAAAGCATTACATAAACTTAGTTGATAAGGCAGTGGCCGTGTTTAAGAGGATTAACTCCAATTTTCAAAGAATTCTGCTGTGGGTAAAATGCTACCAAACAGCATCACAGGCTACAGAGAAATCTTTCATGAAAAGAAGAATGAACTGATGGTGGCAAACGTCATTGTCATCTTATTTTAAGAAATTGCCACTCCAATCTTCAGCAATTACCACCCTGATCAGTTGGCAACCATCAACATATAGGCAAGACCCTCCACCATTAAAAAGAGTATGACCTGCTGAAGGCTCAGATGAGCATTTTTTAGCAAAAAAGTATTTTTAAATTAAGATATATCCTTTTTAAAGACAATTTTATTGCACTTAATAGACTACAATATAGTGTAAACACAACTTTAATATGCACTGGGAAACCAAAAAATTTGTGTGACTCACTTTACTACGACATTCACTTTATTGTGGTGGTCTGGAACAGAACTCCCAAAACATCTCTGAGGTATTCCTATATTTCAGAAACCAAGAGGAGTAACTATGTATTTTTGTATCCATCTAGTTTACCACTGTATTCTCAGTATTTCACACTGGGCATGGTCTATGTTAGACAACCAGGAAATCTGTGAATTGATAATTAAATGGAATCAAAACGTTTCAAGAAGCAGTACACAGTATGTGGCCCACAGGAAGTACTCAAAGAAGGAAGAAGGAGTAAGCAGTGCGGAAGGAATGCTGCTGAGGCCAGGAAGGGTGAGGGCTGATGTGGCATGGTCTGGGACTTGAGTTGAACCCGGCAGCTTTTCTCTCAGGAAGAGCAGATTTCTTTTTTTTTTTTTTT
>RJWJ010026437.1:0-23007 GCA_004363605.1 Indri indri | reverse complement strand
CTTAAGAGATGCTTGATAACCCCGGGGCCCATTTTCTACTTTTGGAACACACACAGCTTGTGACGTGGAGGCTGGAGGCGGGAAGAAAAGCCACAGTGAAGCTGTGGATCTGGTTCTAGTGTTTTAAACAGTTATAAATATTCCCGTTGGAGGTGCCTGAAGGATGGGTATTTGTTATGAAAACCTTGATTTTTTTTTTTTGTTTACATTGTTCAAATTTTAAAAGGGAATTCAGAGAGCTGTGTGCATTGAACATGGTTTATTCATTCATTCATTTATTGACGTGTGGGACACTGTTCTGGGTGCTGGGAGTATGGCAAAGAGGAAGGGCTTGCCAAGGAGTGACACTCCACTGAGATCTGATGGACAGGAGGTCGCCTTGCTGGTGCACCAGTGAGGCAGGGCATAGTGTGACATGCTTTGGTCCACAGCCCTCCAATGGCCATGTAGCATAATTGTACCACATACTGTGGGAGGCAGGAAAACAAAAATACAGTCACTGCTCAAGAAAGAGTTCAGGTCTTAGAGACAGGCTCTGGGTCTAAATCCCAGTGCTGTCCCTGACCTAGGTGTGAGATTTTGGAAGAAATTATCAACCTGTCAGAACGTACACATGTCAAAGCAGAAAAGATAGCTCCTGCGAGAATCTGATCAGATGGGATGATATAAAGCATCCAGCACCATCCCTGGTGCTGTGGAGGGAGGACGTGTGTGTCTGGCTTAGAATCAGTTGAAAAATCTTAAGATGTTGTTGGGACAAAACTGGTCCACCAGAGCAGCTGCCACGGGTAGCCCGTGCTGAGCTCTGCAGTGCTGACTGCCAGACGGCCAGAGAAGAGTCAGAAGCTGCTGGAGTAGGTGAGCCTCGAAGAAAGAACAGGCTTTTCATAGGTGAAGGGAGACAGTTTTTTATTGGAGGAAAAAAAGATATTGAAAGTAAAGGTCATAAAAACAGGGTCTTGCTGCACAATGTGAGGATAGAAGCTTCTCTCGTTGGGTACTTGTAAAAGTGTCCCCTTCTTCTTGGTGGCCCTGTATAATAGTATTAATGCCAATAATGTGAACATGAGCATAGGGTGTGCCCTGGGTTTAAATAGTTTTTCAGTGCTGAGTGGACTACAGTGAAACCATTGGCAACATTTGAGAAATCTAAGAAGACTCTGCTTGGTTTTAGCAGGTAATTTATTTCTTGGACATTTTTGTTTCAGTGTAGGATTAGGTAAGTATTATATATGAGGGATGACAAGTGGGTTTTATTTTGTGTCTACACTGATCAATGGGCAGTGACTGCAGAGGTGCAGTGTTGAGGAGGATTCTGAAGCCAGATTTGGGCTTAGACAGGGAATGTGGGGATAACCCTTTATTGATCTATTTTAGGCTTAGGCTTCATGTAGGAAACTATAGCACAAATGGCATGGGTCTGTTAACTCTGGATAAGACCTTTTCTATGTACATGGTGATATGAAGATGTTTATTCATTTAACAGATATTTATTAAATCTTCACTATGGACAAAACATTGTACTTTAGAGTCTCAACTTTCTTATTTCTTAATTAGTTAATACATTATTTTAGGATGTTAGTGGTTAATGGCTGGTTAACCAGTGGGGTTTTTAGCCTCTGCCTCATAAGTGTTTAAAAACATTTTATGAACAAAGTCAGTTTTCATGTGGCCATAAATGCCACATTGAATTTCTATTTTTGGTTCCAGATTCCTGTCATTTCCTTTAGCATACGATGTATGATTTAATTTTCCCAATTACCTTATGAGGTCATCATTGATAATCTGACTTTACAGATAGGAAAACACTCAGAGAAATTAAAGAACTTGTCCACCTCCGGTGTTTGACTTGAGTCAAATGTTACAATGTTTCCCGCCCTGCATCTGGAGTAGTGCTCCATTACTTACCCTCAGAACTGTAAACGTGTGCGGCATAGCTTTGTATTGCTGGGAGAAATCATTTCGACGGTCAAGAGATGAAAAGGGTGAATGACGTATCTTAAATTCTTTTTTTGGATGTGAATTCTGCATTTTTTTCGGGGACTGTGAATAATATGAAATATTTATCACTGAATTTATGAAATTAATACAAATTATTAAAAATAATATAAATTAAATTGGGAACACATGAGCACCATAAATTAAGTGGCGATACACTTGCTAACCAATTAGGAGATGTGGATCAGGAGAAGTGGGATGGCTGGAGACTCAGCCGTGGGGAAGTGAGGGAGGAAAACTTCCAGAGGGAAGTGGGGAGTCCTGGGAGGAAAGCCAGCTTGGTGTCCGCACTCCCAGGACCCAGCCACATGGTCAGATGAGAAAGTCCCAGTGACTCCTAATCTTCAAATTCCTGGATGATTCTCCTAGGTCTCCAACCCTAGAAAAGGAGCCTTTCTACAGCCTTGGCTTTTATTTTTTGGCACCATCTTTTGTTGTACGAGCTGAGTTTAAGGAGAAGCTGTAGTTCTCAAAAATTTAATTTTTTTTCCCCCAAAATAGAAAAGTTTTGGTTATCAGGCTCATTTAAAGAGATTCAAACCGTACTAAACTGTAAAGTGGACAGTGACTCTGCTTTTGTTTTCAAACCTCAGGTTTATTTTTGAAATTGTTTTCCCAGGGACTTCTGAAGGCTTGACTGTGTGCAAAGACACTTCCTTTGAAATCTTAAAACTTTGACCAGCTTCCAACATTTGTGCTACTAAACATATAAATAGAGAAAGAGAGAGACAGGTGGAACATAAAGATTAGATTAGGTAAGGCTGCCTCTTTGTGTCACTTTAGGGAATACATTAAAATAGGTGTGTATTTTGTTTATCTTGGGTTTTCCACGCTGATATTTTGCTTTTATCTAGTTGAGGTTCTGTGGATTTCCCACACGAAATCCTGTCTTCCCACCAGTCCTATAGACAAATCCTTTAGAAGTAAATATTCACTGTTTAGAGGTTTGAACTTGTGTTTATCATCAGACTAGCAGTGGCTTCCCTCTGCACAAAACAGTCACAGGATCCCCCTCGGGAAATTACCTTTTGGTTGGTGGCTCACTTATTTCCTAGAATTAAGCTCACGACTGTGCTGAAGGTCATTAGCTCCCTGTACCTGCTTTAGATGCTCTTTTAAATGACTGGTATGATAAAACAGAATGATTTCTTCAAAGCAAACGTTGTGGAGTGTCTCCCCCATGCCAGGTACTATGTTGGGTACTTGGGCCAGCTTGGCCTGGCTGTTGGGGACCATTTTCCTTGGGAGGGAGGGGCAAGCCATGGCATAAAGGTTTCAGATTGCCTGGTTGCATTCCTCAGTAGCCCTGAGGACCCTTGGAATGGCTGGTGAATATGTATGCAGGGCCTGGAGGTGCCACTGAGAATTAGTGGTGAGGTGGGTGTGTGTGGACCAGCATTACGTGACTAATCTCCACACTCAGCTGATAACATGTGATGGCCCAGAGACAGGAAATGTTTCTATCTGGCATATGTTCATAGTTCTTCCAAGAGCTAAGCTCTTTGTTCTTACAAACACGCTCATTGATCTCGCTAACTAAAGCAATTATCATCATTTAGCAGTCTTTTCATAAAGTATTATTTCCACTCCAAAACACCACTTTCATTTGCCAAGCGCCACAATGTTGCATCCTGGCAATTGATCAGCATTTACTGCCAAATTATGTAAGCCCTTGGTTAGGCTTAGTCCCCAATGCCAAGCATGTCTGTGCTGTGCATTAGGATTGTAAACGTGGCCCAGTGCCTGGAAGTGAGGAACAGCTGTCCTTAAATTCATTAATTAATTCAGTGTTTACACTTTGGGAAGGAAATCCACATTTGCTTAAGACACCAGTGCCCAGCTGAGAAATATTGTTCCCTGAAAATATTGGATTGAGGTTTGTTGTCAAGGAAATGTAAATTGTGGACATTTCATGAAATTCAAATATGCGGATTAATTTACCAACAGGGAGCTAAGATTATAATAAGCCAAGGTGGCCTTATTCAAAGATTGAAATGTAATTAGTGTTGACTGTAGTAGCAGCAGCTATTGAAAAGGACTATAAAATCCTAGACAAGAGTTTTATTAATAAATATTAGAGGAAATATTTTCATTGAAAAGCTGTCAGCATAAGAACAGATTATTGGTGAGCAAAACACCTCCATTTAGTAAATCCCACACACACAAAAAGAAGCTCTTCTGTTAAAAAAAAATCGTTATAAACTTTAATAAACACGAACACTTCCAGAGATCCAGAATAAAACATGCCAACCCTGCTCAGAAAAAAGAGGTCAGGACGCCCGGTCATTTTAGTCTCAGCCTTGGGCCTCGCTCCATCTGTGCACGCCGGCTGGACTTGTCCTTGGTACTGAGGTGTTTTACAATATTATTAGCCTTGTCAAGCTAGACGAGTTTAAAAGTTGATCTCCTTTTCAAAATCCCATTCAATAGTAACAGAATATAAGATGTTTCAACCTACCCTGGGCACAGGATGGTAGCGGAGATTGAGTGAGAGCTCCCCAGCCGATGGAGGTGTGACCACTGGGTTGGGGAGAGAGGACACCCACACCGCAAGTGCCTGTGGCCCTAAACTAAGATGCTAGGGCATCTGTTGCTGTAGAAGGCTGGGGAGACTGGCTGGAATCCAGGGAGTTATTTAAGAGCCTTGAGACCTGGAGTAACTAGACCTCTACATTCTTCTCTGCACCCCGGCCCTGCCCCTCTCCCCAACCCCAACAGCAGCCTGGAGGTCTGTTCTCTGGAGAAATGGAACTGGAAAGATGTTGAAGGCACATGTGGATAACTGAAAATAGGGTCATTCATGACAGCTGTGGCCTCTAGTGGCCCTTCTGCCCCGTCCCAGAAGGCCTAGCAGCTAGGCACATGTAGCCCCAGCAAGGGAGTGCAGGATTCTTACTTTCAGGCTGCAGAAAATAATGCCCCCAGATACTGAAATTCGTGGGTTCTTCAGTGGAAAGCTCCCCCCGCCCCCCATTAGTTGCCCTTTGCACACATGCAGAGCCTCCAGTCTGCTTTGGTACTTCACTCTTAAATAGGATCAGCAGCCAAGGATTACCACTCACAGTAGGAAAGCCTTCAATATGAAAGGCAGGGACCAAAACAAACAGAAAAAGAGAAATCTTGCAGAAGGTGGAAATGTTGCAGAAAGCAGAGAAAACATGTTTTTTGAAAAAAGTTATACTTATCCTCAGAGGGAGAGAGAGAAGCCATTTCATCTCTCAAATAAGAAAGCATTTATGAAAGAGAAACAAAGAACAGGAAAGAGCGATTGGAAATTACAAATTAAATACTTGAATTTAAAAAATGTTGGGGATATATCTCTCAAAAAGTAGAACAAAAAAGATGGAGTTAAAAAGTAGAAAAGAAAAAAATTGAAATTTGGTCTAAAAGATTCAACATTACTATTAATATTAGAGTAGATGCAAAAACCAACAACAGAATAAAATGGTTCTTCGAACATTGTCACAGAAAGAATGCAAGCACATTTTGTAGAACTAAGGACATGAATTTCCAAATGGAAAGAATATGTTAAGTGCCTACGTTTTATAAAAGTGCCCAGTTTTGTAAAAGCCATACCTGGGTCTGTCATTGTGAAATTTCAGAACACCAGTGATAAAGAAAAGGTCCTAAAAACCTTCAGAGAAAAGCAAGCGGGTCATACACAAAGGAAAGGATATAAAGGCATCAGAATTTCTAACAGCATCCCTGGAAGCTAGAAGGTAATGGAATAAAAAATCTGAGGGAAATTATTTCGAATCTAGATTCTAAATTTAGCTAGACTATCAATTAAAAGTAAGCATAGAATAAAGACATTTTTCAAAATACAAGGGCTCAAAAAATTTACTCCCTTGGACCTTTTCTTAGAACTCTGTTGGAAGTGTGTTCTGTGAGACCAATTGGGTAAACTGAGAAAGAGGAAGCCATGGAACTCAGGAAATAATATTAGCACGAAAGGAAGAGAGCAGAGACCCCTAATATGGGGCAGGAGGATGGACGGCTGCAACAGGGAGGTCAGCCGGGGGCAAGATTACCTCATTATCTGATGTTTTGAGCATTTAGAAATGAATGCTGGTGAGCGTCTGATAGACATGATGTAGCTGGTGGAAGGATTTAAGAATAAGTATATAGAAAACAAGACAAGTTATTAACTCCAGTTAAAATTTTGTGAGAAAGGAAAGATGACCATAGTATACAACTTGGCTCTTTAGTGGATAATATTTATATAGCATAATAATGTAAACAATTGGCTCTCGATTTTATTGTTGGGAAGCTAACAGAATGAGCAATTTGTATGTATGGTGCGTCATCTACCACACGTAAAATGGATAAGAAATCATAGTTAGGAATATTCGTTAGCAACGCGGAAGTAAGTACTAGAAGAAACAGCTAATATTTGCAGTTATTTTTTTCTGGGGAACGTATTTGAGATTGGGGAAGGGAAGCTGGAGAGTATAGGTTTTCATTATATCTTGTTTTACTCCAATTAAAAATTCAATTATTTAAAAATATTAGTATGACTTTGACGAGAGTGAAAGTAGACCTAATGAAATATTCGGAATTGGTGAGATGATAAATATTGTAGATGAATGTATCTCTCCAAGTTGTTCCTATCTGTAAAGTAGGAGGTGATATGTTTTATATTTAAAAGAAAAATCACCAAGCAAAACTAACAGCACCATGCTAGTAGTATGCGGACTGAATGTATCCAGAAAGCCCCCAGACAAATCAGAGAGGCAAAATAGGTGAGGATATGTTACAGCTGCACTAAATAATCATTAAGGTTGTGCTAATGGATGGATTTTGAATGGTATAACTTAAAATGGAAACTACATCCAGCACCTGTGAAACATTGACAAAAATTGTCCATATATTTGTCCACAAAGGAAAGCTCAATAAATTTAAAAAGGAAGCAATCATAGAGACTTCATTTTCTGACCACAGTACAAGTGGAAATTAACAACATTTAGAGATAAAGACTCTCCAAGCCAAAACAACACAACAACGAAATACTGGATGTGAAAAAACTTTCTCAAAAATATCTCTTGGGTCAAAGAAGAAATCAAAACCCCAAATGGAAACTATCTAGAAAATAGTAATAGAAACATTACTGTGGTGGAAGCTGTTGGCTGCCTCCCCAGTATCTATTCTCCTCTCTCTTTTTACTAACAGAACGTTGATTTTGTTTAGAGCATCAACAACCAGCTAAAAAATCCTATTTCCCAACATCCCTTCAGCTGTGGGTGGCTGTGTGATTAAGTTCTCACCAATAAGATGTAAGGGGTTATTATGGGTGGGCTTCCAGGAAAGCTCCTTAAAAAGGAAGTTGATTCATCTGGCCTAGGCCTTTGGTGTATGTGCTGCTGGCTCAGCCATCTTGTAATCATAAGGTGTCTAATATATGTCAAAGATAGATGAGTGGAAAGAT
The DNA here is from genome assembly GCA_004363605.1 of Indri indri. Lineage (NCBI taxonomy): Eukaryota > Metazoa > Chordata > Mammalia > Primates > Indriidae > Indri > Indri indri. Next base: position 15,584 of record RJWJ010026437.1, on the reverse strand, counting down.
AAAAGGGGTGCTTCTCGTAAATATCCTGGGGTCTATTCCAGCCCTGGACTTCCTACCTCTAAGCAAAAAATCCTAATTTATGTCTTAAACTGCTATTTTGTGTCTCTTTGTTAGTTGGAGCTGACATAATTCCTAAGTGACACAGTTACATACCACAATTTATGTGACTAAATTAAAGAAAGAAAATAAACATATGAAGGATCCAAGTCAGGAAGTTGGGAATAGAACAACAAAATAAAATGAAGGAAAGCAGAAGGAAATAATAAAGATCAAACTAGAACTCAGTGAAATAGAAAATTAAAGAAAAAGAATGATAAATCTAAGAGCTGGTTCTTTAGGCAAACAACAATTAAAAGAATATATACACATATTCTAGTGTAATCAAGAAATAGAAGAAAGCACAAAATTAGATAATAAGAAATAGATACAGAAGAAATGAAATGATTTATACTTTGTAAAACCATGCAAATGAATTTGAAAATGTGGATGAAACAGTTGACTTTCTTGGAAAATATGCCACCAGATCGAGTCCAGAATAGAAAGAAAACTCTAAAAGGCTCCTAAAAGTGAAAGAAATGAGACAGCTGTTATCTGTGACCAGTTGTTGCTGTTCCTCCTGGGTCTCCTTTGCTGTTGGAGTTTGTAATAGAGGTGAATTTCTGCTGGGAGGACGTCAGAGCGTGGGGAGGGTGGGTGTCCTGCTTGGTGAGCTGTCTGCAGTCATCTGATGAGGCTGGCCACACACCAGAAAGGTGAAGGCAACTATTCGTGGCATCAGAACCTATCACAATATGAAGAGCTCTGAGTCATCTTCATTTTTTTTTTTCTTTTTTTAAACATTTTTCAGATCAATATGCTACTGGACCTTTTTTGGTAGGGAAAAAAAGACTGAAAATTTTAATCATCTAATCTCACCGTCAGTTTCACAAACAGCTGATTCTCTTGAGTCAAAATGTTTTAAACATTGTATTTAAATAACTAGTGTTAAAGATTGCAAAGCAGGATAGTGCATGAAAAAAGGCCTCAAAGTGTTTTGAGAGGAAAACGAACAGAATAGGAAAAAAAGAAGAATGGTGAGCATCAGAATTGCTTAGCTCTTAATTATTTTCATGGAAAATTACCTAATTCTCAAATGCTGGTAAGTGGAACGTCCTACTGGTTAAAAATAAATAGCATCAAGTGTGAGGAAACCAACTAAGGGGAAAGAACAACCCAATCAGCCACAAGCTAGAAACAGAATAATGAAGTTATGCCAAAGGCTCAGGTCATCACACCAGTTGTCTACGTCAGGCCAGGGTTCAAGCCCCGAGCTGACAAACACAATGGTCACGTGGGCTCTAGGGTGGCCGGAAGGGCTTGTTTGGCCAGTCCGGGTCAGGAGAGGGTGGCAGCTCAGCGTTTGGTTCTGAAGTGTCTTTGCTGTTTAGAGTGTCTTCTTTGAACTTTGAAGTTTCCCCCTCATAATTATTCCAATCTTCATTTAAATAGATGTAATTCTAACTTAATGTCCCCATTTCTCCCTGGTAGCTGGAACAGTGAACCATGGAGCTGTATTTCGGAGAGTATCAACATGTGCAGCAGGAATACGGGGTCCATCTGAGACTTGCAAGTGATGAAACCAAAAGATCAAAGAATTCGCAGCACGCTAAGACAGGCTCCTATGGCGTCAGTATTAGGGTCCAGGGGATCGACGGCCACCCCTATATAGTCCTGAATAACACGGAGCGGTGTCTAGCTGGCACATCTTTTGCTGAAAATGGGCCACCATTTCCATCTCCAGTGATAAATAACCTTGCTCTACATTCCAGCAACGGTCCTGTGCTAACAGGGAACAACGCAGAATTGCAGCTCCCAGAAAACCCATATGCCCAACCCAGCCCAATAAAAAACCTGAAACAGCCCTCTCTCCACGAGGGCAAGAATGGAGTTCTAGATGGCAAAGATGGGCCAATGAAGACAACCCACATGCTCAACTTTCAGAAGCATCCAGAGCTGTTGCAGCCTTACAACCCTGAAAAGAGTGAGTTGAACTTACAAAACCACCAACCTCCTGAGAGTAATTGGCTAAAAACTTTAACGGAAGAGGATACCAACAATAAGAAGCCCTGGACTTGCTTTCCCAAACCTAGCACTTCCCAGCCTACCAGCCCTCCCTTGGAAGACCTAGCCAGATCCAGTGTGACAGCCATTCGTTTATGCAGCTCTGTGGTCATCGATGACCCCAAAAAGCAGACCTCGGTGTGTGTGAACGTTCAGAGCTGCACCAAGGAGGGGGTGGGAGAAGAGGCCCTTTCCCCTGGCGGGAGGCCCCTGACCGCCCACAGCCCACACACCCACCCCGAAGCCAAGAAAACCAGGCCGGACGTTCTTCCCTTCCGGCGACAAGATTCCGCGGGACCGGTCCTAGATGGAGCTCGGTCCCGGAGGTCATCCTCGTCATCGACAACGCCCACTTCAGCCACCTCTCTGTATAGGTTTTTACTGGATGATCAGGACTGTGCCATCCATGCTGACAATGTCAACCGTCATGAAAATAGAAGGTATATCCCCTTCTTGCCAGGAACTGGGCGGGATATCGATACAGGATCAATTCCAGGTGTGGATCAGTTAATTGAAAAATTTGACCAAAAACCTGGACTTCAGAGAAGAGGAAGGTCTGGGAAGCGAAACAGAATCAGTCCAGATGACAGGAAAAGATCCAGAAGTGTGGATAGTGCCTTTCCATTTGGTCTCCAAGGGAACTCGGAGTACCTGACTGAATTTAGTAGGAACTTGGGCAAGTCGAGCGAACACCTCCTCCGGCCGTCCCAGGTGTGCCCGCAGAGGGCACTGTCTCAGGAGCACCGTGGGAGGCAAAGCGTGAGCCGCACCTTTGCAAAGCTGCAGGGAGCAGCTCACGGTGCTCAGTGTGCCCACCCCAGGCCTCCCCAGCAGAACAGAAGTGGGAAAGTTCTGGAAACCAAAGGTAGTCAGGAGAGTACTTCGATCTGTGTGTCTTCTCTCCCAGCACAGAGTAAAAAGGACGAGGAAATAAAAACAGCCACTGCTACATTGCTGTTACAGAATCGGGCCGTAGTGACCTCACCTGATTCTGGTGCCAAGAAAATTTCTGTGAAGACTTTTTCTTCCACCTCAAATACTCAGGTAACACTAGTGTGGTTCCTGTCTTGTTTTGCTTTTTCTTTCTAAGGGATCTAAATGATGTACTCATGTGCAGGAGGCTGCAGGAATACATACCCTCAATCTTGAATCAGGAATTGCACATCTGATTTTTTTAGAATCAGTTTATGCCCTTCCAATGACGCCCCATTGCCAGTTGTGTAGTTTTCTGGGTTCTTTCAAGTACAGCTAGATTCCCTTTGTGATCTTTCTGTGAAGTAACTTGTCAAACTCCCCAGAGAGGCTGGAGTTTTCTGTTTGTATACGTGTGAAATCTGAAAGTATGCAGAGTTTGTGTCCACACAGAGCTTCAATGGTTAGGTTTGTGTAGATACATTAATTCTCCTCATGAAATGGAGGGACCAGGTTAATTTCTAGCCTGAGAAATTAGGTTAATCCTAGTTTAGGTTAATTGTATGTAAAGCGTTGGAATATAAGTGATACCTTTAGTGCTTGGGTAGTAACAATAAAAAATAATGATATTGATAAAAATGGTAATGAGGTTGGTAAGTGCCAGGCACTGTGTGTTGTATATTACAGGACTGCACCAACCCTATGAAGACAGGTCCTGTTAACCTCCATTTACAGGTGAGAAAATTGAGATGAGGGGAATTGAGGAACTTGCCTGAGGTTACAGAGCTAAGCGTTGTTACTGGCTGTAATGAGGATGCTTACCTGGGGCATTGTTTTTGGAAAGTAGGAACATGTTTAAAAGCCTCTGCTTCAGGGTTTTGCCTTCTTCCCGGAAATGTCTAGTGGTCTAATAACAGATGTTTTGTTCCAGGCCACACCGGATCTCTTAAAGGGCCAGCAAGAGCTCACTCAGCAAACCAATGAGGAGACGGCCAAGCAGATACTTTACAATTACCTCAAAGAAGGGTTAGTGATTTTCCTTAAAGAGCAAAGCATTGTCATTTCTGGTGGGGCTCTTAATTTCCTTTTCTGAGGCCTTGTATATTTTACCTTTCCTTCTGCCCTGCGAGAGCCATTGGAGGGTGAAGACTCAGTGGCTGAAGTTTTCATGACAGCATTTAAGTCTTGCGTGGTGGGGGCTGGGGGAGGGGAGTGTAGGAAAAGGCATCGTACACTGAAAGTTAAAAATGGTTGTATTTTTTAAATGACCCTGTACTGTTTCCAAAGCAAATTCAAAGATAGGAAGGATGTCTGCTGTTCAGGTTCGAATCCAGTCTGCCATCACCTTGAGTTCTTTCATGCACGGTAGTTCTCAACCACCCCTCGTTAGAAGTTGCCAGTGAAAACACCCCCTGCCCTCCCCAGAGTGAGCGCTGGCCGGGAGCCCCTGCTTCCATTATTTCTCAAGTATGTTTGGGTCGTTTAAAAGCAGCGCTTTCCGTACTTATCTTGGGGGTTGCGTTGGAATAATCTTGGTTTCAGTCCTTGCTTAGATACTGTGCTGGAATTCTAGGTGAGGAATTTGAAGTTTCTGTTTCAGTTCTCTCAATATGATTAAGAAGCAGAAGAAGAAGGAAAAAAAAAACCTTTAAAGCCTGACATGAGTGAACACCAGCCACTTGGCAAATACTCATTAGTATCAAAACATTTTATATTTTTGTATCTTGACTTACATTTATTAATATTTGCCAGTATTGTAACCAAAAAGATTCTTCTAGCTAAGAACTATTAATTGTTATTATTATCTCCCTGTGAAGGGATTAAGGTAGAAGAACTTTTGGTTTTTAAAATTCTTTAAATTATTTATTTTATTTTTGAATTTTTGGCACATAACTATAGTGGGAGTTGCCTGTTTAAGGAAACTTATTTTCAATCTTTTTCTTCCAATTGCTGGGCATGGGGCAGACATTAATAAAACTTTTATCTGATTGTTACCTGTGAAAGTCCGGACAAAGAGCTGCCATGTGGACAGTCTTGGCTTGGGGGTTTTATTTTTTAAACAGAGGCTAAACAAGTGCGGATTGTTGCAGATCATCCTCAGTGTAAGGTTTAAAGTAAAGTGTGTATGTGTGTGTGAAGGTGAGAGAGACACACACACAACAAAGAAAAGAAGGATTCCTTTTAGAATGAACATGAGGCATTTGAATCAAATAACAAATACTAAATTTTCACTGTATGTTTTCCCCAAGTTTATTTAGAATGTGGTATGTCTCTCACATTATTTGAAAATGGAAACCCTTGTTCCAAATTGAGCAGTAACATATAACAATATATTTGAAGAAAAATATACCATCCATCCTGCTCCCGTCACACTGGTTTTGTTTGCAGCCTTAATTAATTCATGCCTCTTGCAATCTGTCTTCTTAAAGGGCTTGTATGTGTGTCATGGCATAAAAAATATTCTGAGCCCCGTGTTCGTGTCCCTCATTGTTTTCTCTGCTGCCTCTTTTTCAGAAGCACCGATAATGATGATGCTACTAAAAGGAAGGTCAACTTGGTCTTTGAGAAAATCCAGACTTTAAAGTCTCGAGCAGCAGGGAATACACAAGGAAATAACCAAGTAAATGGAAGTTTTGTATTTTGCAGAGTGCATTGAACAGGGAATGTGGTAAAAAACTTGCTGCTTCTTCAGTCTGTATGTTTATAGTAGGAGGGAAGTTTCCTAAGTGGTGAGCAGTACTACTCATCATGTTTTAAATATTGTTCCTTTGCACCAGGCCTTTCGTTCAGAAAGATTTTAAGAAATTTTATTTAAAAATACATAAAATGTAACAAGTGATGTAAATAGGTGGTGAGGTTTACAAGGGGAAAATAAGAATAGGAAGACTGAAACGACATCGTGGATGGAGAACTCTTGCATTGTTGTAGGCAACAGGTAAGTGTGAGCAGGCTTAGGCCCCAGCTCTGGGACTTCAGGTGTGAAAGGGAATGAGGACTAGAGACTGGCGAAGCCGGCAAGCATCGGGGCAGGGGAAGGACAGGAGAGGGGTGGTGAAACTGCCTGGCTCGTTGATTGTGCTGAATTTGGGTTGGGACCTAGAGATTTTTTTGGCTAAAGAAGGATTCATTTCATACTGGATAAACATCTACTGTATGCCAGACACAACTCATTCCCTGAAAGGAAGTAGCCCTTAAGAGAGTATTAGGACTCATTTCTTGCTTGTGCACTTCCCTTCCCCTCCCAGGGGAATTCTGCATGGGCAGCAAAGAGAAGACACCCAGAGGCAGGTAATCCCAAGCTTGTCTATAGCTTCTTCCTGACTTTGGAAACATATGTATAGACGGTATTTTTAGGCATGAACTACCCTCTTTTCTCTTTACCGCTCAGTATTCTAGCACTCAGCTGACCCATGACTGCTGCTCTGGCTTCAAATAGAACAATGCCGTGTGTGTGTGTGTGTGTGTGTGTGTGTGTGTGTGTGTGTGTGTACAGACACACACAATTCCCCCTGGGGAATCTTTAGATCATATACCTTGCTTTATATGCAGCCTTTAGGAGCTCTCCATAGTTCTTAAAATTAGTTCAATATTTTTTGCTAAAACTCTTAAATCTAAATTATCATCATGATTCTTGCTTTTTGTTTACCTTCATATTCTTAGGAAGAACACAGCTGTTGGCATTGTTGTTAAGATTGTCACTGTGGGTCATGGACTGGGGATAACTAGCCCGAACTGGGGAAGTCAGAATAGCCCTTCTGGAGACAGTGACACTAATAGTATCTCAAAAGATCACAGTCTGAAAATACATTTCTTAAAAGAGGACATACAGATAGCCAATGAATATACGAAAAAATGCTCAACATCACTATATCATCAGGAAAACATAAATCAAAACCACAATGAGGCATCACCTTATCCCAGTTCTGATGGCCATTATGAAAAAGAGAGAGAAAAAAAATAACAAATGCTGGCAAGGAAGCAAAAAAAAAAAAAAAAGGGAATTCTTATCCTCTGTTGGTGGGAATGTAAGCTAGTACTGTCACTATGGAGAACAGTGTGGAAGTCCCTCAAAAAACTACAAATGGAACTACCATATGATCCAGCAATCCCACTACTGGGAATTTATCCGAAGGAAAGGAAACCATTATATCAGAGAGACACCTGCACCCCATGTTTACTGCAGCACTGTTCACAATAGCCAAGATGTGGAATCAGCCTAGGTGTCCAACAACAGATGAATGGATAAAGAAAATGTGGTCTATATACACCATGGAATACCCTTCAGCCATAAAAAAGAATGAAATCATGTCATTTGCGGCAGCGTGGACGGAACTGGAGGTCATTATGTTAAGTGAAATAAGGCAGGCACAGAAAGTTAAACACTGCATGTTCTTACTTGTATGTGGAAGCTAAAAAAATTGATCTCATAGAAGTAAAAAGTAGAACAGAGGATACTAGAGGCTGGGAAGGGTAGAGTGAAGGGAGGGATAGGAGAGACTTGTTGAAGGATTAAAAAGAAGATCATAGAATTTGCTGTGAGAAGAAGGGTGTTCAGGTCAACGGAACGGCACAAACAAACGTAAGAGGCGTGGGTTTGCCAGGTTTAGGGAACTGGGGGTAAGTCAGTGCAGCTGGAACACAGAGCCGGCTGTGGGGAGCCAGAGCCGGGTAGGAAGGACCTCAGAAATCACATAGGCAGTTTCCATTCAGGCTGAAGGGCATGGGCTACCATTGATGGATTTTAAACAGGCACGCATACCATTGTATTTGTAAAAGTTTATTCTTTTTGGAGCTTTTGGGGAGAGGTGGGATTAGAGAACGAGAGACTAATTAAGAAGCTGCTGCCAAATCAAGCAAGAGATGATGAGAAGGTGAAGTAAGACTCTAGACGTCTGGCTCCGATCACAGTGCTGTGACTGTTTAATTGCCCACGTTTCCCTCCCTCTTATGTTCTGAATCTGATTATTTGCTGGCAAAGGTTTTGAAGTTTTATCTTCTTGGTGTCAGTTAAGTGACTACCTAGCAGAGGATGTGAGCCCCTCTCCCTTATGGACTGAAAACCGCAAAGCAGGTGGAGTTTTGTTTGGGAAGGAACAATGTATGAGTCCCCCGCTGGGTTGGAGTTCAGTTTCTAAAATGGATTGTTTTCATTTTGCCCAAGAAAATTGGAAGTCCCGTGTTTGTGCAGTTGGGTTCTAGTCCACTTCATGGCGGTAGGTGGGGAAGTACCTCGTTCCAAGTTCATCGCATGCAACTCACACCTGGATTCAGGGGCATGTGAGCCAAGATGCTGCTTTGTCTAGCTCTGATTCCTGCCTTTATCTCTTCCCCTCAGCTATTTGTAGTTTTGGAATCATGTTTCTGTAGGATTTTAGCCAAATCCTTTTGAGAGCATCATCCGGTTATTTCCAGGAAGAAAAAAAAAGAGATCCATTAATATTCATACTCAGATCAGAGATGATATTTTCTAATAGATTCTCTTTAATCAGGTCCCTATTCATTATGGAAATGTAGCATCTAAAAGAAGAAAGCAAATTTAGCGAACATACATTTATTTACTACTTGCATACAGGTTGTGCAGAGAGTGAGGGATAAAAATCTCATTGGTGATTATGGATCAATAATCTCCACGTAACGAAAATTCTGTACCAAATGTATGAACAAAGGGAACACAGAGATGTGGGCTTTGGGTATAACTTCATGCAGCAGATGAGTCTTCAACAAATGTTATGTTTTATATTGTTTTATTAGGATATAACTTACAGTAAAGTTGCACAAATCTTAACTGTATAGTTCGCTGAATTTTTAACATAGGTTTGCTTGTATGCAAACACCACCCAGGTCAAGACACAACACTCCCATCACCCAGAAGGTTTCCTGTGCTTCTTCCCAATCAATTATACCCCCTCCCTCTGGAGGTAATTACATCCTGACTTCTATCACCTACATTAGTTTTACCTTTCTTGAATTTTACACAAATAAAATTTTACAATATATACTCTTGTATGTCTAGCTTCATTCTTCATTTCCTTAACATGTGTCAGCAAGATTCATTAATGTTACATGTGTCAGTAGCTGTTTTGTATTGACATGTAGCCTTCCTTTATATCAATATACCACAGTACGTACTCTTGGTAGACATTTCCAGTTTTTGGCTATTAGGAGTAAAGCTACTATGAACATTATTGTACATTTTTTTTTTTTGTAAACACATTCACTCATTTCTTTTGAGACTATAGCTAGGAGTAAAATTGCTTGGTTGTGTAGTAGGCATATGTGTAGGTCTTAAATATTGCTAAGTGATTTTACAAAATGGCTGGAACAATTTATGCTCCAACAGCGATGCATGCCAGTTCTGGTTGTTATATCTTCCGTGGCACTTAGACTATCTGTTCTGTTCCATTGGTCTGCTTGTCTCTCCTTGCATTAATACTATCTAGGTTTAATTCCTGAAACTTTATAGTAAGACTTGAAATCTGGTAATATATGTCTTCCAACTTTATTCCTTGTTAAGATTGTCTTCGTTCTGCGAGATCTTCTTCCTTTCCATATAAACTATAGAATCGGCTTATCAATTTCCACCAAGAAAAATCCTCCAGGCATTTTGTTTGGAATTACACTGAATGTATAGATGATAAGTTTGGTGAACCTGACATCTTAACATTATTGGTATTCTTATTCATGAACACGAACTTTCCCCCCATTTGTTTACATCTTCAACTTCTCCCAGCAATATTCTGTCGTTTTTGTTACAGAGGTCTTTTTTTTTTTTTTTTTGAGACAGAGTCTCACTCTCGCCTGGGCTAGAGTGCCATGGCATCAGCCTAGCTCACAGCAACCTTAAACTCCTGGGCTCAAGTGATCCTCCTGCCTCAGCCTCCCAGGTAGCTGGGACTACAGGCACGCACCACCATGCCCGGCTAATTTTTTCTATTTTTAGTTGTTTGGCTAATTTCTTTCTCTTTTTAGTAGAGATGGGGTCTCTCTCTTGTTCAGGCTGGTCTCGAACTCCTGAGCTCAAGCAATCCTCCCGCCTTGGCCTCCCAGAGTGCTAGGATTACAGGCGTGAGCCACCGTGCCCGGCCTGTTACAGAGGTCTTTATTTATATTTATCCCTTTTCTAGTATTGTCCATTCCTTTTTGTACCTCTGCATTTCCATTAGGGCTGTTTTCTTTCAGCCTGGAGAACTTTTCTGTTATATCCTGTGGTATTTTTCTACTGGCAGTGCATTCTGTCAGTGTCAGTTGTCTGAGAATGTCCTTTATTCACTCTCATTTTTGAGGAACTCTAGTTTGGTGAGTATTGTTCTGTTTCATAACTTTAAAGATATTGTCTTTCGACCCCGTGGACTCCATTGGGAAGCTAGCCATTATCCTTAGTGTGTTTCTCCTGGAAGTGATGTGTCTTTTCTCTCTAGCTGCTTTTAATATTTTATCTTTATCTTCAATTTTTAGAATTTTGACTATGATGTGCCTAAGTGTTTTTTTTCTTGTATTCATCCTACTTGGGGTTCATGGAATTCTTGAATCAACAGGTTGCTGAAGTTTATCAACTTTGAAAAATTCTTGGCTGTTATTTCTTTGAATATTGCTTTTTTCACATTCTCTCTTTTCAGATTCCAATTACATGTATTTTAGAAATTTGATGTTCTTTATATCTCTTGCGCTCTATTCTGTGTGTGTGTCTGTGTGTTTGTGTTGGTGCATCAAATATTCTGGATGTTTTCTATTGACCTTTCAAATTCATTAATCTTGTTTTCTGGCTATATCAGTCTTCTTTTAAGACTTACTCTTTTAAGATGTCCTTAAAAGAACCTTTTTCTTCATCCTTCTTTAAGGATGGTTCTTAATGAGATCTTAAATTTCAGATATTTTGTGTTGCTGTTCAAGAATGGCTACTTGATTATATTTTTACAGAATCTAATTTTCTGTGGAACTCCATTTTTAAAATCCATTTTGTCCATACTTTTCTCTATTTTAAAAAACATTGTTTGTTATTCTAAAGTCCTTATCTGCTAACTCCAATATCTGGGTCACCTCTATTATCTATTTCATCTCTTGATTAATGGTCAGTTTTTTCCTACTTCTTTACATGTCTAGAATTTTTTTTTTTGTTTGTTTGTTTCTTTTTGAGACGGAGTCTTGCTCTGTTGCCCAGGCTAGAGTGCCGTGGTGTCAGCCTAGCTCACAGCAACCTCAAACTCCTGGGCTCAAGCAATCCTTCTGCCTCAGCCTCCTGAGTAGCTGGGACTACAGGCATGCGCCACCATGCCCGGCTAATTTTTTATATATATATATTTTTTTTTTAGTTGTCCAGATCATTTCTTTCTATTTTTTAGTAGAGACGGGGTCTCGCTCTTGCTCAGGCTGGTCTCGAACTCCTGACTTTGAGTGATCCACCCGCCTTGGCCTCCCAGAGTGCTAGGATTACAGGCGTGAGCCACCGCGCCAGGCCAAGAATTTTTTTTATTGTATGCTAGACATAGTGAATGACGAGTTATAGATGTTCTGGATTGCGCCATCTCCCCTTGAAGAACGTTGAGCTTTGTTTTGGAAGTCAGTTATTATAAATTACTTACAGAGCACCTTGATTCTGTAGCTTGGTTGTTTTAGGCATTGTTAGGGTGGGTCTTTTTAAGTTTTTGCCTTACTTCTATGGCATGGCTCATATTCCTTTCTGGGGTTTCAAATGAATGCCAGGGCGCCCACCCAGGTTTCTCTGTTTTGGCTGAGCCGGAACCCTGGTGTAGCCTTAGCATTGTGCAATCTGTAAAGTGTCTGTTGGGTTCTTTGCCTCCTAGCAGCTTTTCTTTGCTGGCCTCTTACAATCTTGCCCTGCTCATAAATAGTTCAGGAATCATCCAAGGAGTATTTTTTGCAGGTCTTTGGAGCTGCTTCAGTGGAGCTCTCTCCTCTCTAATACTCTTACCCTAAGATCCCTTCTTGTTTACCATCTCTAAACTCCAGTCTCTTTCCTTCATCAATGAGTTGCTGCTCTCTGTTTAGACTCCCCCGCCCTTAAATTAATAAACTTTATTTTTTAGAGCAGTTTTAGGTTCACAGCAAAATTGCGTGGAAAGTCCAGAGTTCCCGTATACCGTCCTGTCCCCACAGATGCCCTCCACCACTGTTAGCACCCCGCACCACAGTGGTGCATTTGATGCAATCAGTGGACCCATACGGACACATAATTATCACCCAAAGTCCACAGTTTACATTAGGGTTCACTCTTGGTGTGTACATTCTATGGGTTTTGACAAATGTATAATTACATGTATTCACCATTACAGTATACAGAATAGTTTCACTGCCCTATAAATCCTCTGTGTTCTGCCTGTTTTTCCCTCCTCTCCTCTAACCATTGACAATACATAATCTTTTTATGGTCTCCATAGTTTTGTCCTTTCCAGGATGTCATATATTTGGAATCATACAGTTTATAGCCCTTTTCAGATTGGCTTATTTCACTAGTAATATGTATTTAAGGTTTTTTTCCATGTCTTTTAATAGCTTGATTCTTTATTTCTTTTTAGTGTTGAGTAATATTCCATTATCTGATGTACCTGTTTTTTTTTTTTGTTGTTTGTTTGTTTTATTTTGTTTTGAGACAGAGTCTCACTCTGTTGCCTGGGCTAGAGTACCGTGGTGTCAGCCTAGCTCACAGCAACCTCAGACTTCTGGGCTCAGGCGATCCTCCTGCCTTAGCCTCCCAAGTAGCCGGGACCACAGGCATATGCCACCATGCCCGGCTAATTTTTTCTATATATTTTAAGTTGTCCAGCTAATTTCTTTTTATTTTTTTTAGTAGAGACAAGGTCTCACTCTTGCTTAGGCTGGTCTCGAACTCCTGAGCTCAAATGATCCTCCCGGCTCAGCCTCCCAGAGTGCTAGCTGATGGACCAGTTTATCCATTCTCCTCCTAAGGACATCTTGGTTGTTTCCAAGATTTGTCAATTATGAATAAAGCTGCTGTAAACATCCATACATAGGTTTTTGTGAAGACATAAGTTTTCAACTCATTTGGGCAAATACCAAGGAGCACAACTGCTGGATCATACGGTAAAAGTCTGTTTAGTTTTGTAAGAAACTGCCACGCCGTCTTCCAAGGTGGCTGTACCATTTTGCATTTCCACAAACAATGAATGAATGAAAACACCACCATTAGGTGTTTTCAGTGTTTTGGATTTTGGCCCATTTAATAGGTATGTAGTGTTATCTTATTGTTGTTTTAGTTTGCAATTCCCTCATGACATTGTTTGGGCATTTAAAATTTTACTGTGCTGGTTTGGAAATGCAGTCAGGGAAAACCCAGGATGAATGGAGGGCTACCTCACGTGTTTCCCTTTGAAGGCTTATAGCTCTGCATCGGTCATTTTCAATGCCTGCAAATAATTGTTTTATGTATTTCATCTGGCTTTTGTAGTTTTTGCTGGGAGGGTAAATCTGATATTAGCTACTGTATCATGACGAAACCAGAATCCCAACAATCATTTATTAACGTTTTATTAAATGTAGGAGAAGTGTTGTGTTCTGTAGATTCAGAGATGCATAAGACATGGTCCCTGCCCTCCAAAGTTTATAATCTAATGTAGTGATTTTTAAACTACTCCTGAGGAACATGAAGCTAAATTGTGTTCTATCATTAAAATAGAAAAATGAATGTCTTTCCCCAGTTTACTTACAGGAAGGTTTTGTTGCTGATTTTTTGTTAACTACTGATTTCTGTGGACTGGAATCTAGAATTTATTATGAAGAAGCTTTTTAAGTTTTACTTATCCTACATTTACTGTGTTAATATAATATTCTACAGAGTACATTAAGGACTTCTAATATATACGCCACCTATGCAAGTTTTAGTCATATTGGACTAATGTTGAGATATCTGATGAAATAATTCTTGTGGCTGTGGTACATGCTGTAAAATAAAGTTCAGTGGAGTCACAAGGGGGCCAGCATGGTTAGCTCTGCCTGTAAAGTCAGGGAAGGTTCTCTGTAGGAGTTGACATTTGCATTGGGTCTTAAGATGTTTAATGTTATGCCTCATCTGTTACTGCACGGATTATATTTGGGGAGGGAAGAGAATTAAAATAAAGCATCCTGAACATTTAAATTAGGATATCTTTGCCATTAATTATAGGCTTCTAATTCCTCATCTGAAATCAAAGATCTATTGGAACAGAAAAACAAGTTGACTACAGAAGTGGCTGAACTTCAGCAACAGCTTCAACTAGAAGTCAAGGTATCTGGTTTTCCCTTTATGCTATTTTATCCATTTCTGTCTTGGTTGATAAAGAATATTTTATACACATTAGGATACCCAGGTGAAGGGAAAGCCATTTTCCAAAAGAAACATTCCTCTCATCATTGAGTAAATTCCTCTGTGTTTGGCTGCTGCTGTCTAAATAAATTTTATTTTTAAGTAACCACAGCATTTAGAGACTGTTTGCTTTGACAGAATATAAGAAATGCTGCTGGATTCAGGCAGGCCAATGGGAAACCAAATGCGTATAAAACATCTGAACTAAATAATAGACACAGCAGAATGAGGTTTAGCTGTGTTTGTGTTTTTTCTTTTTACGAGTATTACAATTCATGAAATATAAATATTTAATATTCTTTCTAGTTACAAACTCCTATGCCTTAATTATGTAGTTTGATTAAGTTGTTTAATAACATTTAAGTGCAAAGACACGGCGCCCAATAGAGTTTAGAATGGGCCTCTATGGGAGTATGTTAAAATCACACTGATTCACGTTAGAATCAACAGAACATCAAAGAAGAGAGGGAGAGAATGAGAGCAAACCTAGACGCACTCCGAAGCCAACACGACACCAGGGTGGAAGAGAACTCCGTGTTGCAGCAGCGACTGGAGGAAAGCGAAGGCGAGCTCCGCAGGAGCCTGGAGGAGTGAGTTCTGGGTTCTCCTGTCGCCTGTAGCCAGAACATTTTTGCCCTTTTAACACTACCCAGCCTTCCAAATATTTATAGAGGCTGCCCACTCTTCCTGTCCCCCTCTTATCCTTGTAAGACTGTGAAGCTGGCACCGGGTGTAGACTGATAAGCAGAAAGGTTAATAATTATTAAAATTCCTTGTACACCTTGAAGTGTGTCTTATAAAGTTTCAGCCCTTAATGTAGATCTCATACCAGGTAAGTGGGAAGCAGGGAACACTGAGTGGTGATGTCTAAAGATAGATTTCAAGGAGCCTGGGCCCAGCTTCTGAAAAGCAGGGTGTCAGTTAAGCGTGGTGGTTCATGCCTGTAATCCTAGCACTCTGGGAGGCCAAGGCAGGAGGATTGCTTGAGGTCAGGAGTTCGAGATCAGCCTGAGCAAGAGCGAGACCCTGTCTCTACTAAAAATGGAAAAAAAAATTACCTGGGTAACTAAAAATAGAAAAAAGTTATCTGGGCATGGTGGTATGTGCCTGTAGTCCCAGATGCTTGGGAGGCTGAGGCAGGAGGATCACTTGAGCCCAGGAGTTTGAGGTTGCTGTGATGCTAGGCTGACACCACCGCACTGTAGCCCAGGTGACAGAGAATGAGACTCTGTCTTTTTTTTTTTTTTTTTTTTTT
>RJWJ010026436.1:0-23538 GCA_004363605.1 Indri indri | reverse complement strand
CTCTTACTAAACAACCGTGAATCTACCACAAATGGGATTTTTTTTCTTCTTGTGTAAAAGGAGGGATAAACTCTAAGACCCCTTTCTCCTCCCAAATCCTAATCTGCATGTGGACATATGTGTACATTTCTGAGACCCTATACCAAAATTGCTCCCAAAGGATGGGTTATACTTCAGGTGAGATTCCAAAGTTGACTTTGAGGTACTTACTCATCTGCCTGCCAGTTTTATGCAGGACTGGGAAGGAGAATGTTGAACTTCACACTGGTGATTACCTATAAAAATGGCCATCAACCCTTCCTCCCCCCGCCCCGTATGCAAGGGGTTGTCATCTGTATCTGCCCCTCACCTCAAGTCTCAGCTCTTGTGACTTGCTTTGATTAAAATGATGTGGAAAGAGTGACAACGTGTCAGTTAATGTTCTACACTATAAGGGACCTGGTAGCTTCCATTTTTACCCTCTTCAAGCCAGCTTCCATGCAAAGAAGTTCAGGTTAGACTACTGAGTGACAAGAATGCACAAATAGAGAGAGAGACCCTGTAGGAAAGGCCACCCACTGCCTCCCACTTGAGAGCCAGGCAAGGCCCCACACATGTGGGCGAGGCCAACTTGGGTCCCCTGGTCCCAGGTGAGCTGCCCTATCTATACCACATGCAAGAGAGAGGAGCCTTCACTGTGGAGCCCTGCCCAAACTGGGAGTCATGAACAATAAAATGGGTTGCTGTTTTAAGCCATTGAAATTTATGGCCGTTAAGAGGTAACTGAAGCACTGAAGCAATCTTTTGTCTTTTATTTAAAAAATGTTTTCGTATTTTTAAATTATGGTAAAATATACAACATAAAATTTACCATATGTCTTTGGGCTTCTATAACAAAATGCCATAAACTGGGTGGCTTATAAATAGCAGAAATTTATTTTCTGCCAGTTCTAGAGGCTGGCAAGTCCAAGATCATGGTGCCAGCAAATTTGAAGTCTGATGAGGTCTCTCTTCCTGGTTCATAGACGGCGCTTTCTCACTATGTCTGCATACGGTGGAAGAGAAAATGCAGCTATCTGGGGTCTCTTTCATAAGGGCACTAATCCGGATCACAAGGGTGGAGCCCTCATGACCTAATCACCCCCCAAAGGCCCCACATCCTAATATCATCCCATTGGTGGTTAGGTTTCAATTCATGAATTTTCAGGAAGACACATTCAGACCATAGCACCATATTTACCATTCTTAAATGTACATTCTTAGGTTCTGCAGCATTAAGTACATGCACACTGTTATGCAACTGAAGCTCTCTTATATATACTCTAAATCCGTCTTCATGGGGCTACTGCAAAAAAAAAATGTGTGGGGCACAGATGCATGCAAATGTGTTTTCACACATCGAGATGAATTGCATCAATTCTACTTGCTGTGAGGGTTTCTTCCCTAGTTCTGTATTGTGGGAGGAAAGTGGGAGAAGATGAGAAGCTTCCTAGAAATGAGCAACCGAGGGCTGCACACAGAGCCACTAGCCTCATTCCAGGTGAGCCTGGGAACTGGCAGACTTCCTTTTCCACTGGGCAAAGCCCGCTTAGGTTTTGCTTTTTGAGCTCCATATTCCTTACGAATAGTGGCAGATTTGGGCCTCAGCTCAAATAACATCAGTCCTAGTTTTTGATGCCGATTCAACTGATTGCCTTTTTCTTGGCTTTGTAAGTATTTGAGGCAGAGGTAAGGAGCTGTAGCCAGATGCCATTTTTCAATTTGGAGAATTTAAAGATTCTTTTGTTACTCATCCCACGTTTTCAATCAACGTTAAATATTCTCCAGGAACACCTGACTCTATGTGTGCCAAGATCTTGGCTAAGTGGCTCTCAGTTGAATCCCTACCTGAACCCAGGGTGGTCTGGGCCCTGGACAAAGTGGACACTAGTGAGGAAGAGCACAGAGGCCTGAGGGAACATCTCCATCAGCCGCAGGGACCCAGGGAGCTCAGCCAAGCTCCACATCGGCTGTCGGTCCTTCACTGCAGACATCACCAGTTTTTGGGTGATCCATGATCAACTCACTCCCCAGGAAGCCTGGAGCTGGGTTTCCAGACAAGTCTCTAAATGGAGTCCATTCAAAAACGTTATCTGGAGGGGCTGGAGCTAGCCAGAATCTGGAGAAAGCAGCTCTTCCGTATTCCCTCAGCAGGGAGCGCGGAGGGAGCTGTCCATGGTGCTGACCATGACCTCACCCACTACCAAAAATCCACAGCCACTGAGTAGTGAGCCAGGACTTCAACCCAAACCTGGCTAACTGCAAAGCTATACAATGCTCTTAAATAGTATGTTAATCTATGGTTCTAACAGAGAATATATAACCTCTATATACAGATAAACTGTCATGGAGTTGCCAGATTTAAAAATAAAAACAGAGAACACTCAGTTAAATTTGAATTTCAGAGAAACGGGGCAGAGAGAGGGCAGGGATGATTGGTTGACTGTGGGCATTCAAAAGAGAGAGATAAAATTTCTCTCTAGGGAAGTCACGGTAAACTTCCTGGAAGAGGTCACACCTGAGCAGACCTGGGAACTGCATAGTTGGGGAGAGGACATTCACAAAATATTCCAGGCAAAGGAAGCACTGTGAGCCAAGGACAGGCCCTGAGGATGATGTGGGAAGCAGGAGTGAAGTTCAGAAGGGAGGATGAGAATACTGAAGGCCTGGCTGATGAGGTTGGTTCATTTAGGAAGGCGCTGGGGAGCTGGGGAGGTTGATTCTATGCACATCCCCAAAGAGCTGGTCTGGGGAATCTCTTTGACTCTTTTGCTCAGATTTCAGGTGATTAGATCCAATTTTCTCCAAACTTCACTTTGTTAGGATATCCCAACTGCCCCCCTCCAACCCTTCAGGTTGGACACCACTCAGGAGCCAGCTGGGAAGGGGAGAAAGCTTTCCTTCCTGTCCCCTGCTCTGTCTCCCATCGACGTGACCTGGACTTGGACCACCATTGACCTGGCTCTTGCCCAGCATGGAGCAGGGCCCTGAACTGTACCCCCAGCCTCTCATCTGTAGGTCTGTCCTCCAAGACAACCAGCGTGGGGGCAACGGACCACAGCCTCTGCCTAGGTAAAGCACCAAATGGAGAATGTCCCCTGACTCACCTCACAGATTTCAGAGCAGGGGACAAGCTAGCTGAAGTCTGGAAAACAGCTGAATGGGTTTTAACTAACAACACCAGTTAACTAACAATTGCCTGGATTTTTTAAGTCTTCCACTTCAGATAAACTTTGTAAAACTATTCAAGCAAAGCCTCAGACTTTCCTTAACCCCAGGAGCATGGCCTCATTCAGAATAGATTCTTTCTCCATTTTTCTGAATGTGATTTAAAGCAATTACTGGTTTGGGTTTTTACTTGGCCGTTAAAAAATGTATACAGCTCAACGGCAAATAAGCAACACTTTGTAAAATGACTTAAATGTCTCTCACCTGCCAAGATTCATCTTCTTATTCAATGGAGCAGAACTTGAAATCCTCCTGGGTGGGTCACATTTTTTAAACATTTCAAGATAGTTAGACCTTATTATATTATAATAAGGTTACTTTTCCCACTCCTATTGTCAAGGGCCCACAGGTAATCACATATTTCATGTTACTAATAAAACTCAGAGTTGGAGGTAGGTATGTAAAAAATAGGGCTGACCTCCTTCCAAAGCTCTGGGCTGACAGCAAAGCAAGCCCTTCCTGGGTCCTGTTTCCTGCCAGGCCAGGCGGCCTCTGCAGCTGAGTCATCCATCTGATGTTGGGCGCCAGGCCGGGGATGCGTGGGAGGAAACATAAGTGGTGACCCACAGCATCTCGCAGAACCATTCTTGGCCAAAGTCAGGGGGTGTTACCAGCCTGCTGTCCTTACTGTCTCATAGGCATGCTTTTGAGGCCCAGGGTGGGGGACAATGCCGAGACTTCCTCTCTGTCCCCCCTTGCCTCTTTTTACTTGAACTGTGGGTCCCATTCCTTGTAACGTAGGAGTCCTGGCTAGAATTCTCTGTAAACCTCGCTTTGCTGAACCAGGCGCCCTTTCTGCTCCAGTTGGCTAGAACAGCTCCAGGAGACCTGCTGGACGGAGGCTCCGAGCCACAGAGGTGCAGGGTGGGGGACAGAGGCCGGGGTGCTGGAACAGATGCTGTGGGTCTGGAGCTCAAGGCATTTGAGTCCAATTGTGTGGTTTCTGGGAAAGCTGGTAGAATCCCAGAGACCGAGTCTCTCTGTAAATTTGAACTTCAGTTCCCTTTTAAAAGAAGAGGCATCTCCATCCTGTCCTAGTGAGAGCTCCTGCCGAGGAAGGCCTGGGGCCCTGGGGCCCTGGGACTGGGTGTGGGATTAGAGGGCGGCTGCAGACAGGCAGAGCCCCACTGCATGGATCACAGAAGCACAGAACACATGCCAGAGGGTGCCCCACATCCAACCCAGCCTCTGTCCTGGGCCCGAAGACCCAGACCTAACCTGCAGGGAGGTTCCTGTTGTAGCTGGTAGGTGCCACACAGAGGCACCTTGTGTGGAGGGAAGAGGAAGAGGAGGAGACAGGGATGGTGAGGTAGCACCCTTCAGTGGTCCCTTCCCGCCCCAGCCCCACCCACCCCAGCACCTCCCCTCGTCCAGAGACTCCTTAATGCAACCATGATGATGAAGATGATGATGTTGCCTATAATGATGGTGATGATGATGATGATGTGAAGATGATGATGATGGCGGTGATGATGGCGACAATAATGGTGATAGCCATGATTTATTAAGCATTCAGTCTGCAGCAGGCACCGTGCAAACCCATTTTTATGCATTATCTCATTTGATCCTCACAACACCATTGTGAGACAGATATTTTTATTATCTCTATTTTATAGAGAAGGAAACAGGCTTATAAAATTTAAATAACATGCCCAAGGGAATGCAGCTAGAACGGGGTGCATCAGGCTGTCTCGTTCACTTGCCTGTTTTTCAGCCCACGTGGCTCCCCGACATGAAATGTCTACTGAAATGCTGTTGAATATAAAAATCCAGCTTAAAGAGTGCCACAGTGTATTAGCTGTCTATTGATGTTGTAAAAAAATTACTACAAATTTAGTGACTCAAAGAGTACAAATTTATTGTCTTGAGGTTCTGTAGGTCAGAAGTCCGACACATGGGTCCTACGGGGCTCATTTCCCGGTGTCACAAGGCTGTTTCTTTCTGGAGGCTCCGGGGAGAATTTGCACCCTTGCCTTTTCCAGCTTCCAGGGGCCGCCCCACACCTGCCCGGGGCCCTTCTTTCCCCCTGCACAGCCAGCGACGGCGGGCCAGGCCCTTCCCTAGTCTTTTCCCCTCTGTGTCCCTCCTCCACTTAGAAGAACCCTTGTGATTGCACTGGGTCCCTCTGCTAACCCAGAATAATCATGCCATCTCAAAGTCTGCTGATGAGCGATTTTAATTCCACCCACAATCCAAGCCCCCTTTGCCGTGCAACCTGACATATCCACAGACTCCAGGGAGTAGGACGTGGACATCCGTGGGAGGCCGTTATTCCGACTACCACCACAGTAGTTTTGGGAAAGACGTACCCGAGCTTGACTCTTGACTTGGGCGTGTTGCTTAACCTCTCTGAACTTCCCAACTTGGTGATGACATCGTTTTGCAGAGATGTTTTAGGGCTGAAATGGAGAATGGCAGGAGAAGCCCTTCTACCAATCTCTGGCACATCTTTGGGGCCCCTGCTGTGGTGCCCCTTCAGTCCTCCCTGACCTTCCCCGTTGACCCCATGCCCTCTCCTCCTACTCTCCTCCTCGCAGACCACATTTTATTCTTTGCACCCCGGCACTCTGTCATGTCCGATTCTCCGCTCCCAGCACTCCAGGGACTTCCTGATGGAGCCCTGCTGCCCACCACACCTGTCCCTCCACCCCCAGCACCTGGAAGGTTCTGGACACGAAGTAAGCTCTCAAAGCAAGCTGTCAGGGCCTGGCACTTGGAGTGAGAAACCTGGGCAGACACACAAAATCATCTTTTCAATTCAGGTTTCTCTCTCTTTCCGCCTCTCTTTCTCCCCTCTTACCCATGACTGTTTCTGGCTGAACACAAGAACCATACAGAACGATGTCTTATTGGAAAAAGCTGTGCCCGATCCCTCTCCACGCACAATGCATTTCAGAGAGGGTTGTTTAGGAATTTGCTTTCTGGTGCTACTGTAAGCCACAAAGGCCTTTTGAAGGACAAAGTATCGTAATCATCTCTTATAAATCGAATGAGCGTGTGTGACTTTTCCCCAGAAGGAAAATGGACCCTTTCTGAGCATGAAATCATGCCAATTTTACAGCTGAAATATTTGACTGGAGAGATCGCAGCCTGGGAACAATGGGTGTTGGAGGGGGAGGAAAAGATGTCTTTTGTGCCTCGGGGGCCACTTTGATGAAGTTCAAGGGGAGAGTGAAAGATGATATCCTCTTCATCAAACTTCCAAAGACACGATGTTCTTGCCAGTTTCCGCAGCAGTGAAAATCTTTTCCACAGCGTGTGATGGGAGGTTGCCTTGTAGTCACAGCCGAGTCGCCAAGTTGCAGAAAATTGCTGTGTTTTTGTTACAGGGTGCTGGATATTTCTCAGAGAAGTGAGTTTATTACAATTTTTGTGCTTTCTTGGATCCTTTTATTGCATCTGTCTTTATCTTTGTGACTTAATTAAGAGTTAAAAGAAGCTCAGCGAGGTCCTAGATCGTCAAAGGTCTCCACTAATATTTACCTTCACCGCCTACCCAACTGGGGAAGTCAGTTCTGCCACCGACAGGTATTTTTGAGCACATTCTCCACCCAATTCCTACATGAGGCTTGGAGAATGTAAAGATTCAGAAGACATGATTCCCATTGATGGAAGTTAAGAGCGTTCCCACGCCATCTGATAACTGCGCAGCAACCTCAGCAGACAGCAGGTTGGATCCTCTCCCTGGCTCTTCTCTCCCTCTTTATATTTCATTTGAAGTCAACCACCACGTGCATCCATTCTGCCCCTGAGACATCCCCCAACTCATCCACTTTTCTCTCTAGCACCCCTGCTACGGTCTGAATGTGTCCCGCAAAATTCTTGTTGAAACTTAATTGGTAACGTAATAGTATTAAGAGGTAGGTCCTTTAGGGGTGATTAAGTCATGAGGGCTCTGGGATTAGGAAGCATAATAAAAGGGCTGGAGGGAACTAACTAGGTCTTTTTGCCATTCCAGCCCTTCCACCACGTGAGGACACGGCAGTGTTCCCTCTGGAAGTTGAAGCAACAAGGTGCCATCTCGGAAGCAGAGAGCAGCCCTCACCAGACACTGAGTCTGCTGGCGCCTTGGTCTTGGACTTCCCGGCCTCCAGAACCATGAGGAATACATTTCTGTTCTTCATAAATTCCCCAGTCTCAGGTACTTGGTTATAGAAGCACAAACCAACCCAGACCCGCTGCCACGACCTCGATTGCGGCCTCCCCAGTCTCTGGTTTCCTTCTCTCACCTCTGATCTCCCGTGGGCTCACCCCAGCCTGCTCTGCGGTCAGCTGTCTTCCTCAACAAATCTCACCCCATCGCTCCCCTGCGTAAAACCTTCCAGCAGCTTCCTGCCTCCTTCAGGACCTTGTCTGGAGTCAACATTGAGGCTCTCAGGACCCCTGGGGCTGCCCCCTTCTTAACCACAGCTAATCCCTACCTACAGCTAATCCCGACAGCTAATCCCTCGCTGAGTGCCTTCCACACCGCAACCGTCTAACCTCTCAGACACACAAGGTCGGCACTGCCACACCTTGATTTCACAGAGGAGAACACTGAGGAGCAGAGAAGTTACATAACTTGTCTGAGGCCACCCAGCAGCTCAACAAAAGGGCCAGGACTCAGTCCAGGCCAGCTGTCTCCGGAGGTCACACCTTTGACCCCTACATGAATCTGCCTGCTTCGTGCACCGGACTCTGCAGTCTCCCGGCGCCCCACGCCCGGTGCTTCTGCCGCGTGAACGCTCTCCCCACCTGCTTACCCCAGCCCCCTCCTCTGGCCAGTTCATGCAGGCCGCAGCTGCCACTTTCCTGGGGCGCTGTCCTCAACAGCCCCCAGACTGAATTCCATTCCCCGAAGCTGCCGTGCCCCCGCCGCCGGGCTTGCAGCACCTTGTTCGACAAATGCCTGTGCGTCAGTCTCCACCCGAGAGTGTGAGCTCTTTGGGGACAAGTAACCTCCCTAATTCACTGTTCAATCTCCAGCACCTCACTTAGCTGCTGGCTCGAAGCAGGGTTTAATAAAGACTGAATGAATGATTAAATAAATCTTCCAGTAGGTCTCAGACAATAATCTTCCATTCTGTGTAATAAACCAGGTTCGAGTCCATATATTTAACATTTCACCCACCAGACTTCTGGTTTGCACACAGGATAAAGGGAGCTGAAAATAGCATTGCTCCCACCCTCAGAACCACAACAACGCAGTCAAGCAGTCTGCGGATCCCTGACCCATCAGAGCCAAGCTCACAGAGCAACCGACTCAGCAGATGTCTGCAGAGAGACTGGCACATCCAGGTACCGACACGCCGGCACCTGCACAGCCGAGGCAGAGGCCGCTGGACACCAGTCAGGAGAATTCAGCTACAGTGTTAGCAAATTGTTAAAGGCAGTGGGTGGGCAAACAAGAAAGAAGCCCTTGGGCCACAGATGCAAGGGGAATCCGTACCCACACAGGGTCCTGCCCGCAGACCCTGCCGGCGCTCACACGGAGGATTGGAGGGGCAGAGTCCTGCCCAGACACTTCTCCCCCACCCTCCTAGGAACAAAAGCCTTGGCCCCAGGGAAACCATGTAGCTGTCCCAGAGGGGCCCTTGGCTCTCTGTGTGATAGAATCCACAAGAGGCCGCACCGGAGTGCCAGGTGAGGCTTCACTGGGCTCCCGCTCCAGCGCGCACCAGGGAGGCAGCACAGAGGAAGGAGCCCTGGGACTGGCTCCCTGAGGGAGCTCCAGGAAGTTGTAAAGAGGTTTAGGTGGACGAGGGTGTCGTGCAGGCACGCAGAGGGCAGATTTTCTTGCACCTGCGTAGTTCTAGCACCTGCTTCTTCATGCATCACATGTCTCAGCAGGTTAAATCTTCGCCCCAGGGTGTGATTTTTAGCATTAAAATGAGGTTATAATAAGGCAAAAGTCAGGGTAAGCTCAGTATGGGGTTTATTCTGGCTTGAGGCAGTTAGATCCAGATAGGTCAGGCTTCTCCACAGCCAGGTGTCTTATCAGCTTAGATCAGCATCTTGTTCCCGCGGTCCTGAAAAGCATCGCTCACAAGACAGATGGTTTAGTGCTCTGCTGATATGGGCTGATTTCTGGCGATTAGGAAACAATTTGCTTTAGGTCTCCTACAGCTAATCAGGCCCGGTTATGTTGACTCTTGTGGCAGGGGTGAGGGGCCAGAGTCCTGTCCCTAAGCTCTCACACGGTCATTTTTATGAAGGTAAATGCCCACTTACCACATGCCTGGGTGTGCCCACTCCCACGTATTCACTCAAGTGATACGAAAAGCTATGTTCACACAAAAGCCAATACACTAATGTTTTAGGAGTTTCCTTAGTAATCACCCCAACCCGAAAACAATCCATATGTCCTGCAATCAGTGAGCGGATAAGCACGGCTATGGCGCCTCCATGCAACAGAATCTACCGGCGATGAAAACAGGGGACCACTGGCAGGGCAGCGGCACGGCAGACCTCACGACCCCTATGGGAGGGGAAGGGCCAGGCTCAGAAGACTCTGTGCTGTGTGAGTCCCTCTCCGTGATGTTCTAGAAACGCAAAACCAAAGGGACAGGAAGCAGATCAGTGGTTGCCAGAGGCAAGGGGTGGGGGAAAGGGTTAGCCACAGAGGGACACTCGGGAATTTGGGGAGTTGACAGAACTGTTCTGTGTCTCGACTTTGGTGGCGATTAGAGTCGGATACATACGTCAAAATTGGCAGAAATGAACAGCAAAAAGGGATGTATGTAAATTATGCCTTCAGATAAGATGGAAAAAATAAATAAATGCACAGAATAGAGGGAAAAAAATTCACCAGCCCATATATAGTGTACACTGATTTATCTGTCTGAAGGCAGGTGGTGACCAGACTGCAGATATGCTCTCCGGGGTCCCGCCTTCTGTCCCCTACGATACTACCTGTAGCCTGCGTTTCTTGTGTAAAGAGCCATGTGCAGAAGTCCTTACAGATTTTACTTCTAAAATTAAATTTGTCTCTCCTGACACTGTAGCCTTCCCGCCTGTGACAAACCAACGTTCCTGAGCTGGAATTCTCTAGACTGCCATTCTAGGAACTTTAAGAAAGTGCCAAGACCGTGGGTTCCAATATCCCCCACTTAGAGATTCAGCATGCCCCCTTGCCACATTCAAGCTTCAGGAAGTTTTCTAATAAAAAAAAACAAAACAAACAAACAAACAAAAACTTGTTTTTTTTGTTTAAAAGCTTTTTAAACAAATTTGGGAATAAGACCCCCCGACACCTTCTCCACAACCCCTCCCTCACTGCCGTGGCCCATTGACATTCTATGGAACCATTTTGTAAAACACGATTTGCAAAAATGCTGTGTATAGCTTGAATAATAGTTAGGAATCTCAAGAACGTATTCAATGCTGAGTTACAATAATCTTAGATTCTGATAAATTTACTTTTTCTTTTGATCTCTATAAATCATTCCTGTGTAGTCCATGCTTTTATCATCATCTGTGTTCTATATACATTGCATCATATTCTTTCTGGAGGTGGGAAAGGTAGAATTAATAAATTTTTGGTTAAAAAATTGTTATGAGCAGAAACAGCTATGGCAATAAATAGGGCAGATGTAGAAATAAATGTAATTCAAATAACCATCTAGAAGATGAAAATGCTGGTTCATGACACAAATGTTTGGGGCATTAGTGTGTGCTTGACATTGAGTTATGAATTAAAAGCATGAAGTTGAGGAAGATATTGCCTCTGACATCAAAGACATCACAGTCTAGTAGGAAAGAGATGAGCAAACAGATAACTCCGACATTCAGGGTAGAGAGCTCGGTGCTATAATACAAGCACTCAAGACAGAGTGACGGCGCAGCTCCATTTGGGGGATCACCTCTGTTCGGGGAAGGGGCTTCATGGATTGGACACTTCCATGAAGATCTGAAAGGACATATTGGTCCTGGGAAGCCAGATGAGAAAGGGAAGTTTATTTGAGACAGTACACAGCATGTACCACCTCCTATATCTTGTAAAGATCTCATTTGTGTCTGGTCCTTGCAACTTGCAGCTGAACCTAACCCAGGCATCTGCATCCTGCCCATCACCCAGAGCACAACCTCCCGGATCCAGCCATCCCGGCCTGCTAGTTCTACCTCCCAAAGATCTCTCGATTCTGTCCCCTTCTCTGCATCTCCATGTTCTTGACTCAGGACTCGTATCACTCAGATTACAGCACCTCTTACTGATCTCGTTGCTTCCGAACCCTCGCAATGACTCCCAATGCGAGGTGGAAGGGATTGCCAAAGAAGCCAAACCCAGCATGTTGCTACCTATTCTGAATTCTCCCGTGGCTTCCGATTGTTGCAGGGGAAATCTACACCCATCATGATTTCTATGATCCCCATTAATCATAAAATAATTATACATTAAACATTTTATTTCAACTTAAAACTCATGTCATTCATTCACCAATAATATCATGAAGCGCCAAGAGCTTTTCTTTGAGAATGAGTCCTTTGTTTGGAATTTCCAGTCTTCTTTCTTACATAAACCCCGCCCCAAACACATCGTCTATAATTTCCAATTTTGGTTTCTTTAAAATAAGTGAGAACTTAAGAAAGTGCAGGCATTTTTAGATGCATGCAATTCTCCCCAATCATTTAAAGTTAGCTCGCCCACACCTAGTTTAATTGCAATTATTTTTAGTGACTTCCCTTTATAGAAAGAGCCTTTCCAAAGAGCTAAACTTGGTTCTCATGAAAACAATTCTTTTTCTTTTGGCACTCTGATTCCATCAGTTTTTGTAAACTGTTTAATTACAACAACAAGCACAGCTGATCCTGGGCAGCTTTCAGCTCAATCCAGAGCAGAACGGGGCAGGTCCATGGGATAGCGGTCACTGGGCTCCCAGCGCTCAGGGGGCCGGGAGCTTCCCTGAGAAGGCACCGCACACTGGGGGAGATGTCGCTTGGGAAATCTCAAATGGAACGGCTGCTCTTTCACCTGACTTCTGCTTTACCAACTCCCTGGATAAACCAACACTGCTCTCTATAAAATGTGCTGCCGGACACCGCCCTAAACTAACGCTCTCTCGGGTACACACAGCCTTTGATTAACCTGGGAACTACCATCCCAGTCCCAGGAACTGCTTCGACTTATTTGAGAAATTGACTTTCATGCTTACTTCTGTATTTCTGACTCCCCTCATGGAATCAAATGTTCGGATTAAGATTTACCGATCACGTGTTTCAAAGGCGGACAACTGGGTGCTGCAGCAACACTTGGGAGAATTGCTTGCTGGAGATGGACTCTACCCCACCTTGCCTGGGGCCCGTCCTAGGCTGAGGGCGCACTGGCCCCTCGGCTCTGGGTGGCACCTGCACCTCTCGAGTCCTGACACACCTTGGGGCTGCCTCTGGGAAGACTGTATCTATGCTTGTTTTTTCCCCCAGAAACCTCCTCAAAGCTAATTCCTCGCCTCTGTGGGTGTTGGGAGGCTTCCCTCTGAGCCTCCCTCCCCAGACCCCATACTCTCACACATCACGGAACTTCAGCTTACATGGCATTCTCTCCAAATTAACATGCTCCCTGGGTATGCAGGGGAAACTAAGCAAGGAGAGGAGTGGGAGGGAAGGGGGGGGAGGGGATGAGGCAGGGGAGAGGGTGGGGCAGAGAGGAGTAGGAAGGGGAGAAAAGGAAGAAAAGACATATACAGACTAGGTAGCCGCCCAAGTCCAGACACTTCATTTTTCTGTAAAGATTTTTCTCAGCGTCAGTCTTGCGTTAGCTAATTCTAAGTAGCAAATGCTCTTAGCAGCACAGTGGTATTAAAATTGGATTTGGGAATGGACGTTCCCTAAAGCACTTAACTTTTCATACGTGCACTTCAGAGGCGTGGGAGCTAGAGCTGCTTGGAAGCAGGAACCCAGATCTGGTTCTTGCGGGGGAGGGGCACTGGTGGCAGAAGCCAGGGTCACAGAGCGCTGAGGTCCCAGCCCACCGGGGAAGCTCGGATGTGGTTTCATTAACCCTGATTTTCACAATGGCTAATTGTCCCTAGAAGCTTCTCCTGGTGTCAAAAATGGCCTATCACAGAGGTTTTCAAATGTGCCAGGTCTTAGAACCCCCTGGAGCTATCAGTAGACATAAAATGGGTGGATCTCATTTCAAACCTTCCAAGCCAGAACTGAGGGGAGGCTTTCAAAGGTGGTATTCGTCTGTTTTCTGTTGCTTATTACAGAATGCCTGAAACTGGGTCATGTAGAAAGAAGAGGGGGTTGTTTCTTACAGTTACAGAGGCTGAGAAGTCCAGGGTCAAGGGGCTGCACCTGGGGAGGGCTTTCCTGCCGGTGGGGACCCTGCAGAGGTCCAGGCAGTGCAGGCTATTGCGTGGTGAGAGGGCCGTGTGGGCTGCTGGTGCAGGCCCCTCCTGCTCGTCTCATAAAGCCACCAGCTCCCTTCCCATGAGAACCTATTAATCCATTAGCCCATTAACCCATTAATCCATGAATTGATTAATCCATGCATGAAGGCAGAGCCCCCATCACCCAGTCACCTCTTAGAGGTCCCACCTCTCAATGCTGCCACATTGGGGATTCAGTTTCAACATGAGTTTTGGAGGGGACATTTCATCCATAGCAAAGTCCTTGGAGTCACTTTCTGCAAACTCTTCATTGTTCAAACTGGGAAACTGAGGCTCCTTTTTCTTCTGGCTGCCTAACGCAGAGTGGGGACCTGCAATTCCAGTAGCTTCCAGTGGCTTCCAAAACAGGGACATTTTGACATCTGACCTTGAAGTCAGTGAAGGTGCTGAAGGCTGTTAGGGGAAGACGGGCACATGAGGAAAGATTTCCTTCCTCAGGATCCCAGTGGAGCCCCGTGACCCGTGGGTCCCTTCACTCCCACCAGGGCTAACCGGCATGGATGCTGCTCACACCTGGGCCTCCCACTGCGGAAGACAGCAAAGTCCAGGGAAAGGAGAATTTAACAGATGATTGATCAATCAACCAATAGACTGATGCATAAATGATAGATAGGTTTATAGGTAGAAAATTTGATGGTAGAACATCTGGTCTAGATAACCCTGGCTTGTCCCCACAGAGCTTGGTGTGGTGTGACGTGGGTCTACGAGTCTCTGTGCCTGTCTGAGCCTTGCATTAGTTATTAGCAAAATGAAAGAGCTGAGTTAATCATGGAATCCTGAGCCCCTTTCCTGTGAGCATCCTGGGCATTTGGGAAGGAGGTGTGTGCGTCACGAACACACGCATTACACGTGCATTGTGGAGGTGGTTCAGGTAAAAAGAGGAGAGGCCGGAATAAACTCCACGTGCAATGGAGGTTGGAATGAGAAGGGGAAAGAATTGCCTTTTAAAGAAAGTGGGCAGAATGGAGTGGGCTTCTACCAAAGGAAGATGCGTCAGGACTGGGGGTAGAGATAGTTTTAAGTGGGTGCAGCAGGTGGCTCCTGATTAGAGATCGCCAAGCTGAGCCTTCCTGAGAGGCTGTGGCAGGGTGGAGAGAGGAGGGCAAATCAGATTTCCCTAAGCCCTTTCCCCACCGCATTGGAGCTCTGCCTGTGTGACCAACACATCAGCTGGGGTGCGGGCAGGTCCTATCCTTGGGGGCAGGGATAGATGCTGAAAAAGAAGAAATTCTCCAAGTAGCATTTCTTTTATCAGGAAGCATAGATCTTGCAATATGATTGCATTGATTTCCAGTCTCTCTGAGGACAAGTTTTCAAAATAAACTCTGGGGCAAAAAGACCCTATGGCTGGAGAAGGCTCAGCTCCAGAGGGAGCTCCCAGGACACAGGGCTGGTAGAGCTTCGTGGCTTTCAGGCACCTTTCTTCCTGGGGAAATGGCATTGGTCAGTCCCCATCAGTGACAGAGATGGAGTGCAGAAGCTGGGACGGCCCCGTGCAGGAACCAGAAAGCTCTCTCATTTCAGAATCTGGAGCAAGATGCTGCCCCTCTCTGAGAGGCAGTTTCCTCCCCTGGAAAAAAATGGGTGATGGGATCCCCTAAGAGGCCTCTCTCTCAGAACATCTAACTCCAGTGCCCAGGGACATCCTGGGGAATTGATTTAACATTGTGTTTCAACTCCGTTGCAGTATATATGCATATATATGTGCATATAGCATATGTGCATATATTTCCTTGCTCTGTCAGCTGAGAGGACCTAGAAGCAGTGACATCTCGATAGCAATGAGCACACCCAGCACCCAGATCTTGGTTTCCAACACCATTCTCCAGTAAAAGGAACGAGCACTCCTTGGAGAAATAACTGACTCTAGGACTGAAGCAGCAAATATACACGATAAGCCTGAGCATCTCGTAGTGCCCAGAAGTAAGGAAGGGCTAAAACACACACACACACACACACACACACACACTGGGAGTGTGTCAAAGGGACACAAGAGCCAACTGAAAGAGCTCCCAGTTTAAGCAGTAAAATAAATATAGCAGTCCCTGTATGAGTCCATGCTGATGTAACTAAATGAGTGAATAAATAAATAATTGCGGGAGAGGAGACAAATCTCCCGTGCAGAAGAATTCCAAATAATTTATGCAGACGCTCCATCCTCAAGGAGGTGGAGCGTAAATTCCTGCTTCGCACAGTGACTTTCTTTCAAAGAGCACAGTATGGAAAAGGGGTTAAAAAAAAAAAAAAGTCACCTTACAGTGGAGAAACCTGACAAGCACACCTTAGCCAAATGACTCAGATTAGCATCAGGTGATGCACCACATTGGCAGCATCTGCCCTTGACATGACGTGATGAACAGCTCATCAACCCCGTGGTCTCCTCACCAGAACCCGTAGCACCTGTCTAGTCACGGGGAAAACATCAGGCACATTCCAACAGAGGGGCATTCCGCAGAGCCCCTGGCTAGAATGCTCCTCAAAACTGTCGAGGTCATCAAAGCAAGGAAAGTCTAAGAAACCGTCAGAATCAGGAAGAGCCTAAGTAGACGTGACAACAAACATAATGTGGTGTCCCCGGTGGGATCCCAAGAGCTGAAAGCTAAGAAAATCTGAACATGCTGTGGACTTTGGTTAACAGCATTGGTTCATCAGGCGCGAACGATGTACCACACTAATGCAGGACGTTAACACTAGAGGAGGCTCTATTTGGGGGATACGTGAACACTGCGCTATCTTTGCAACTTTAGTGTAAATCTCAATCTATCCCAAGATTAAAATTTTTATTAAAACGATAGCAACGATGAAAGGAAGAGAGGGGGAGTTCTGATAATATATTCCCAGAGTGACTTCAGCATGTGCTATAGGAGCCGTGTTCACTTGTGTCTCTCAGGGCTTTGGTAATTAATCATGCATAACAGATAGATTTAAAATTAGCCCGTGCATTTTGGTAACAGCTGGTCCCCCCAACCCCCCACAATCCATATATTCAATTTACTTTGACAGGCTGTTCCTGCCAGTAGTGGTGGGGGCACAGGAAATTTGTCCCTGGAAAATGGTCCTCTAGGTCCCCCGCTGAGGGCCCAGCTAGGGGAGCTGGGAACCTAGGTCCACACCTGCCCCCTCGCAGCCCCGCCGGGTCCCCCTGCTGTGGCTGCCTCTGCGGAGCCAGGCAAGCGTGTGCTGTGCTGACGGTACAGCGGGCTCTGCCATCCGCAAAAGGACCGGCCCCTCCTCCCGCAGGCCGTGGTGTTGTTCCAGGCGGGAGGCTGCCGCTGGAACCGGCCCGTGGGGGGCCAACGGGAGGGCAGGGCTGTAGGCCCGGGCTGGGCTGGTGGCGGGCAGACAGCACAGCTCCCAGGAAGAGTCGGAAAGGCCCAGCTTTTGCTGGGTCCTGACCCAAAGAGGCCGAAGGTGCGTGAGAAATTTATTTCATCTCTCTGAGCCTTGGTTTTAACATTAGTTTAAAAAAAAAATTAAGAAGAAGAAGGATTTAAAAATCCAAAGAGGAGCTGAGGGACTCTAATGAGATAATACCTTAGAGAAGGACAAAGTGGAGCCATGAAGAGCCGTCCGCACCGTTGGGCTGCAGCTGCAAGTGGAGGCGTGCCGGCGTCACTCGTGTGCCTGGGAACCGTACTGTACCTGTGACTCGGTTAGTAGTCGTGCTCTGATGAGAGCCACGCGAGACCTGACCCAGAGTGACTTAAACAGATGCAGGGTTTCTATTTCTCATGAGACGAGGTTCCAGGTGAACTGAATTCTGCCAACAGCCCGAATGGGCTTGGGAAAGGACCCTGAGCTAATAAGGACACAGCTCGACGTCAACCTTGTGAAGCCCTGAGCAGAGACCCCAACCGCGCCAGGTCTGGACTTCGGACCTGCAGATCTGTGGGCTCATAAATGGTGTGGTTGTGAGCTGTTAAGTGTGTGGCAGTTTGTTACACAGCAACAGAAACCTGACACACCTCCCAAGAGCACCCCAGTGACCGCCAAGGCCCTGAGGAGGCCCGGCAGGAGAGGGCAGGCGGCCTCCCAGGAGGACGGGGCGGAAGCGAGGATCAGGCGGCAGGGAGTGGGCTCATGTCGGGTCCAATGTTACCTCCCATGTGCTCTGGGGCTGGGTGTGTCCATGTCTGAGGCTAAATCCCAGTCTCTGTGAGTAGGGATCATTGAAGTCAGGGCTTTTCTGAGCATCCAACGAGACATTGTACATGAGAACATCTTGTAAGTTACCAAGCTGCATGTCCTGGTCATGACCGCCCCTGCTGTCTGGCACAGGGATCGAGGTGGCAGCCCCTCACTTTGGGAAGTGAGCCCCTTAAGTGTTGGGGGGTGTCCTCAGTGTTGGGTTTCTGGGTCCCATTCACAGAGCCCACATACTGCTTTGGGGAAGTCATGTGGGTTGGGCCAGAATGGCCTAAGCCAGCATGTCCCATCCCTCTGGCCACAGCCTGTGGTTTCAAGGTGGCCCTTTCAGCAGCCATGGGACAGGAAGGGGTCCCTGACACACCAGGGAAGCGCTTCCCCTTGATGGTGCGGGTGGTAGATCGGGGCTTGTGGCTGCCGTGGCCTTTGTGTTAACCGTGAGATGAGAGCAGCTGAGGCTGAATCTAACCCGTGAAGCAGCCAGGGGCCCATCCTGGGTGGACAGGCCGGTTGTGTTGCACTGAGTACACACACACACACACACACACACACACACACACACACACACACAACGTTCTGGGAGTGATGCCAGCATCACGTTCTAGTCACTCGTTTGGCCCATTTATGGCTTCACAGAGCATGTACCAGCAGATTCCACATCTGCCCCAGACCCACTTGCAAATGGAGCCTGTGACGTTCAATTCATGTGACCAGAGAGAAAGGCAAGTCCTCAAAGTTGTCCCAGCCACCACTCATCTCCTCCGCGCTGTGTTTTTATTTTAAAAAGTAACAACAACAACAAAATCCAAAGACACAGATCTACTCTTTACAAAGAATGAAAATAATAAGCAGATAATTTTGGAGGCTAAAGGGCATTTTTTTTCAACTTTTACAGGCCAAGTCTCACAGATGTGCTCTGGAGAGGACCCAGAGATTGTGGAAGCTGAGTGTTGCCACGGAGATCCTACCTCTGATTTGCATAGTGCAGCCCGGCTGTAGAGTCACCTGCACCCAGGGAGGCCCTGGTGACATTCTCTCCGGCTGACAGTTCTGCTAACTCACATGCCTCAAGCCATACGGGCACCTTTTTGTTAAAATCAAACCTCCCTGATCTGGTGCTAGAGGAAGGTGGAGGGGCCAGGCCCGGGGCCAAGGAGCAGGTGGTTCGAGAACAATTACCGGGTGTTTCAGGGGTGGAGAGCTCCTCCCCCCAGAGGGGGCTGCTTGTATGAGGGTGAGCCCCTGGCCCTGCCGCTCCACCCCTCAGCCTCAGATGCTGTGTGTTTCCGCCCCTGGCCCGGCCTTCTCAGGCACAGAGAGAGGCTCTCCCTGGGAACATCTCCTCCTCACACTCCTTAGGCACAAAGCTGCTGAGGACAGGCACGGCGACAGCGCCACTTGTCTCTGTCTAAGGGTGAGGCACGAGCCATCTTTGCAACTCAGCCTCTGGAGGCCCTAGGGTTGAGGGAAAGAGAGTGGTTTTGGGAATTCTCCCTAAGTTAACTTTCTGGGAGAAACATTTGTCTTAAAGGTGAAAGGTGTGTTGCGTCTCTATCCCAAGGCTGTCACCAGAGTCCGAACTCCATTTGGGGATCTCCTTTTCGGCCTTTTCAGAGTACATGTAGCTGCGCCGACTGTCAGGCACATGTGATGGGCTCACACTGTCCACACGGGCAGAGAAGAACTTGCCTTGGCTGGACCTTCAGGATTTATTGGGAGGCTTACTGGTGAAGTTCAGGGACTAGAAAGGAGGTTCTGAGCACCCAATCCATGGTTGGAGTAGGACCAGGGCAGTTCTGGAGGGTTCAGGGGAGTGATCTTGGGCCTTGACTAGGTTTTTGTCATTTAAGTGGCCCAATTCCAAAAATTTCTGAGTGTCCCCTGGCACCAAGTGTCAAATTGTTGGCTCAGGGAACTTGATCCGTCTGGCTTAGGTCAAATGTCTATGCTTGGACCAATCAGCTGTGGCCATGGGGGCAAGATCACATGTCTTAGAAAGCCCTTGGGGGCCGCCCCTGTGTCGGGGCCATTTCTAAAATAGGATGAGAACAGATTCCTTGTTGGAGACCATGCAAGCAGACAGTGGAGCAGCATCTTCAAAGCACTGAGAGAAAAACAAAATAAACAAAAAAAATCTGTCAACTTGGAATTCTATACTGAGCCAAAATACCTTCCAGAAAACCAGAAATGTTTAAGCCTATCTTTCAGGCCTATCTTACCAGGTAGAAGTGTGGATTTGCCTCAAGGAAGGCAGTGTTAGTTGATTTTGTTGTGGTCAGAAATCCACTCTGGATCATGTCAGTCCTTTCAAACGTATGGAGACTTGTTTTGTGCTCCCAGATATGGTCTTTCACACGTGCTTGAGAAGAAGGTATATTCTGCTGTTGTTTAGTAAAGTACCTAGAAATGTAAATTAGGTCAATTTTGTTTATAGTATTTTTCAAGTTTTCTATTTCCTTCCTTATCTTCTATTTACTTGCTGTTAATCTCATTCAGTGTATTTTCCACTTCGGATACTATATTTTTCATCTGTAGAAATTTGATGCAGCTTTCAAAAATATATATCCTTTTCTCTCATCACATTCACGCTTTTCTCTACTTTCTTGAAGAAATGGAGTATATTTATCAAACTCTTAACATTCTTATCTGCTGATTCTATCCCTTCTCATTTCTGGGCTATTTTCTATTGATTGATTTTTTTCCTGATTATAGGTTTATATTTCCCCGCTTCTTTGAAAACCTGATAATATGTTAATGTTTTTGGCTGCTGGATTTTGTTGTATTCCTTTACATTGTGTTGGGCTTTGTTTTGCAACACAGTTAACTGAGAATGCATTTGATCCTTGGCAGGACTTATTCCAAGCTTTATGAGAGCAGAACTAGAACAGCCTTCAGACCAGGCTAAGATTTCCCACCGTGAAACCTGCACTTTTGAGTATTCTATTTGATGTCTCTCGTACTGGGAGGCAGCGCTGACCTTGCGTAAGTTCTGAGGATTGGGCTGCCTACTCTGTTCAGGTTTTCTCTCCTCTAACACATACACAGATAGACATTCAATCAAAGACTCGAGGGGATCCCTTTTCACATCTCTGGAGTTCTGTCTTTCTGAGCAGCTCCATTTCTTTGGTATTTGTCTCACAAACTCTAGCACTTTTGGCTTCCATGAACTCTGAACTCTGTTTCCTAAACCTCGAGAGACCACTGCACCTGTTTGGGTCCCCCTTTCTGCCCTGTGTCCCGATGTTCTCAGGTAGCAAGCTCGGGCAGTCCTTGGGCTGGCTTCGTTTCCTCCCTCTTTTTTAGGAATCAGTGCCCTGTGCTGCCTGTTGTTTCATATGTTATTGAGTTTTCCACTTGTTTAAGGTGTGAGGGAAAATCTGGGGCTGTTACTCCATCATGACTAGAAGCAGATGTCGCTATCATTTTATGAACAGGGTAACTGAGATCCAGAGAAGGAAAGAGGCTTGCAAAAATTCAACGGGGCATCAGTAACAGATGCAGGTCTGTGGTCAACACCTCTCAGCCCAGGGTCCTGCCTATTATTATATATTAATACCAACCCTATGACCACCAGGATACTTTCCAAAATGTTTTCAGTTCATCCCTTGAATGTCTGCATAAAGTCAGGTTGTAAATTTTGGAAAACCACAGTCCCTTAACATTCTATTCCTACATTTTAAAGGAACCAAATTATTTACTCTCTGTTCACTGGAAAACAGTGGAATTGATTAAATGTCATAATAAAAATGTTACCTCTCTCATGGCATCTTTCCACGTGCCCCTAAACCACTAACAATCTGAATGTCCCAAACAATCATGTTCACGAAGCTGTTGCTCTATACTCATGGGAATTTGATTTGTTCTTATTTTAACTCCTGCATTCCAGAAAATAAATAAGTGCTGATAGGATAAAATATGGGTACCTCTCTGGACCATGCAGAAGGAAGGAATCTTTTTTCTGTGTTCTTGTCTTTGAGAAATGTTGAAATCTCAAGCTAGAAAATCTATGCAGCTACAAATACGTGCAGAACACAAAAAAAGGTATTGAAGTTCAAAACCAGGCAAGAGCTAAGTCTTAGAATGCCTGGATGCTTGCTGGCTGCAGTAATTATTCTGCCCCAGATTGTTCAAGACTGGCCCAGCCTGGGTATTTCTCTATAGTTTGAATCACGTGTTTCCAACATTTGAAAGGTTCTTTTTTAGGTCATCCTGTGTTTTAGGTCTGAATGGGAAGTTTGCATGTTAGAAGGCAGGTGCCTTAGCCTTGATTGTGTGGTGGGCGTCGCAGAGGTAAGACAGTTTCAAAGGTCCTCTGTGCCCTGCAGCCCTCATCTCCATCTGCTCCCTGAGCACACGGGTCTCTGAAGGCAGATGTAGCCAGGTTAACAATGTGCCTCAGAGGCAGCCCAAGGCATACACTCACCTGCTGAAGTCCCAGAGCCATCACTAGCACCTGGGGAGGCTTTGCATGAATTAGAAACAGGTGCCTCTGCAAGCAGGTGAATTGCGGCAAGTCTCAGCTTCCCGTGGGTTAACAGAGCCCTGGGCTGCGTTACACAGCTGTACAAGCGGACTCCATCTAGCCCCACGTGCACCCCCTTGGAAAGGTGGCTGTGTTCAGGGTGCAATTTGCATCATCTCAAGGGACAGCTCCTTGGCTGGTTCCACCTGTCCTATCTCCTGTGGCATGTGCACACTGCCCAGCCCTGTCCAGCAGCTCTCACAGAGTGGTGGGGGTTTCTCTGTAAAGGATCCCCGTAGCCTCCCCAGCTCCTCCCCACTGAGATGAGCCTGTTCTCTTTCCTCCTTCTCACCCTCACCATGCCTGTGTCTGCAGCGAACTTGGTGTTCCATTCGTTTGTCTATTCATTCAACGAAGAGGCATTTCACGTAGGAGGAAATGCACATAGTCGACAGTGATAAAGAAAATGTATATTAAAGCCACAATGAGAGATTATTTTCACCCATCATACAGTTAAGCACTAGAAAGAGAGATAAGGGGCTGGGTGTAGTGGCTCATGCCTGTAATCACAGAGCTTTGGGAGGCCAAGGTGGGAGGTTTGCTTGAGGACAGGAGTTTGAGACTAGCCTGGGCAACATAGCAAGACCCTGTCTCTACAAAAAATTTAAAAAATTAGCTGGGTGTGGTGATGTGTGTCTTTAGTCCCAGATAATCGGAAGGCTGAGGCAGGAGGATTGCTGGAGCCCAGGAGTTTGGGGCTGCAGGGAGCTATGAATGCTCCAGCCTGGGGGACAGAGCAAGGCCCTGTCTCAAAAAAAAAAATTTTTATAAAAGAAAAAGGGATAATATCAAGGGTTTGCATGTACGCAGGGAAATAGGCATGACTGTACATTGTCATGGGACTGCAAGTGGGTGATGAATTTTAGATGATAATTTCACGGGATGTATATCAAAACTCCAGATCTATTCATTCCACTTCTAGGATTCTATCCAGTGAGATACTTCACATGTCTTTTAGACATACGTAACAAAAATATTCATTGCTTCATTTTTTTAAATAGTGAGAAACTGGAAACAATCTAAATGTTCATTAATAAGGGGTTGATTAAATAAAATATGCTACATCTGTCCTATGAAATATTGTGCAATCACTAACAAATGGAGTAGGCCCCTGCACACAGCTGGGAAGGTCTCCAAGATGTAATGTGAAGAAAGTAGGTCACAGAATAATGCATATACTATAAAACTATTCTCCTGTAATCCCAGCACTTTGGGAGGCTGAGGCAGGAGGATAGCTTGAGGCCAGGAGTTTGA
>RJWJ010026435.1:0-23014 GCA_004363605.1 Indri indri | reverse complement strand
CATCAATGATAAGAAAATGAAGCCAGGCATGAAACCACGGCCTGGGATTACACCTGTAATCCCAGCACTTTGGCAGGCTGAGGTGGGAATATCACTTGAGGCCAGGAGTTCAAGGCAAGCGTGGGCTATAGTGAGACCCCACTGTCTATACAAAAAACAGAAAAATTAGCCAGGCATGATGGTGCACACCTGTAGTCCCGGCTACTCAGGAGGCCGAGGAAGGAAGATCACTTGAGCCCAGGAGTTGAGGTTGCAGTGGGCTACGATGATGCGAATGCACTATATGGTGGGCAAAAGAATAAGACTTTGTCTCACATTTTAAAAAAGAAAAGAAAAGAAAATGAAAAGAAAAGCAAGAAAGGGAAGGGTCTTATTGCTGATAGGGAGAAAACTTTAGTGGTCAGGATAGAAGATGAAACCAGCCGCAATATTCCCTTAAACCAGAGCCTAATCCAGATCAAGGCCCTAACTCTCTTCAATTCTATTAAGGCTGACAGAGTTGAGGAAGATGCAGAAGAGAAGTTGGAAGCTAGCCGAGGCTGGTCCACAAGGTGTGAGGGAAGAAGCCATCTCCACAACATAAAAGTGCAAGGGGAAGCAGCAAGAGCTGACGGAGAAGCTGCAGCAAGTTGTCCAGATCATTCACGAAGGTGGCTACACTAAACAACAGATTTTCAATGTAGACAAACAGCCTCATAGCGGAAGAAGATGCCATCTAAGACTTTCATAACTAGAGAGGTGAAGTCGACAGTCTTCAAAGCTTCGAAGGACAGACCGACTCTCTTGCTAGAGGCTAAGGTAGCTAGTAACTTTCAGTTGAAGCCAATGCTCATTTACAATTCGGAAAATCCTAGAGTCCTTACGAATGATGCTAAATCCACTCTGCCTGTGCTCTGTAAATGGAAAACAAAGCCTGGATGACTGCATATCTGTTCACAGCATAGTTTACCAAATATTTTAAGCCACTGGTGAGACCTACTGCTCAGAGAAGAAAATTCCTTTCAAAATATTACTGTTCATTGACAATGCACCTAGTCACCCAAGAGCTCTGATGGAAATGTACAAGGAGATTGATGTTGTTTTCATTCATGCTAACACAACATGCATTGTGCAGTCTATGGATCGAGGAGTAATTTTTACTTTGAAGTCATATTATTTAAGAAATACATTTTGCAAGGCTATAGCTGCCAGACAGAGTGATTTCTCTGATGCATCTGGGCACAGGGAACTGAAAACCTTCTGGATAGGATTCACCGTTCTAGACGCCATTAAGAACATGTCTGATTCATGGAAGGAAGTCAAAATATCCACGTTAACAGAAGTTTGGAAGAAACTGATCCCAATCCTCATGGATGACTTTGAGAGGTTCAAGACTTCAGTGGAGCAAGTCCCTGCAGATGTGGTGGAAATGGTAAGAGAACTAGAAATAGAGGCTGAGCCTGAAGATTGACTGAATTGCTGCAATCTCATGATAAAACTTTAACGGATACAGAGTTGCTTATTACTAACAAAGAAACTGGTTCCTTGACACAGAAACTACTCCTGGTGAAGATGCTGTGAACACAGTTGAGATGACAACAAAGGATTTAGACTACTACGTAAACTTAGTTGATAAAGCAGCAGCAGTGTTTGAGAGAGTTAACTCCAATTTTGAAAGAACTTCTACAGTGAAATGCTATCAAACAGTATCACATGCTACAGAGAAGAGTCCATGCACGTGGCAAACTTCACCGTTATCTTATTTTAAGAAACTTCCACAGCCACACCAACCTTCAGCAACCACCACCCTGCTCAGTCCGCAGCCATCGACACTGAGACAAGACCCCCCTCCCCAGCAAAATGATTATGACTCACCGAAGGCTCAGATGATCATTACCATTTTTAGCAATAAAGAATTTTTATGTAAGGCATATATTTTTTTAGACATATTGCTATTGCACACTTAATAGACTACAGCATAGTGTAAACATAACTTTGATATGCACTGGGAAACCAAAAAAATTCATGGTGACTTGCTTTATTGCCATATTTGCTTTATTGTGGTAGTCTGGAATCAAACCCACACTATCTCCCAGGTATGTTTGCAGATACTGTCTAACAGCAGAGACACTCACAAAACCAAGAACACATCGTAAAATGCAGCAATCAATGAAGGAAATGTTAGGAAGGAAAAAGTGTGATATTGCTGCACTACTGAGGAAGACTTCATGGAGAAGCAGGACTTGGAGAAGGAGTACCTGGCCCTAACACTCTGGAGTCAGCTCATTCAAACAGACTGGAACTTACACCATCAGTCCTCCTGGGTCTCCAGCTTGTAGACAGCAGATCGTGGGACTTGTCAGTCTCTGGAATCACGTGAGCCAATTCCTTATAATAAAATCTCTTTTTATATGTACATCCTATTGCTTTGGTTTCTCTGTAGAACCCTGACTAATACAAGGTGTATGTGAATAATTAACACTATCTGGTAAAATGAAAAATCCAAAGTAAAACGAAGGCGCTTAAGTATTTCAGTCACAAAATGTATGGAGGTATCTGCTAATGTGTTGGTGTGCTTCGTTAAAAGGCCCTGTGAGGCGGTCTCTTTATCGCTCGCTCACAGCACCTAAACAGCAGAATGCTGCATGCTGAAATTAGTATGGCAAAGGCTTGTGGTGGTAGTGACAGGGGATTAACAGTCAAAACAGTT
Source organism: Indri indri (assembly GCA_004363605.1). NCBI lineage: Eukaryota > Metazoa > Chordata > Mammalia > Primates > Indriidae > Indri > Indri indri. The sequence continues at coordinate 20,325 of RJWJ010026435.1, read as the reverse complement.
CAGTCCTGTGCTAGTGAATTCTGAAAAGAAAAATACCTCTCAGGAGAATTCAAATAAGCAATCAGGCCATGAGTTAAAACATGTCACACAAAGGTGAGAGCAAAGCCACTTCTAACTGGAAAAAACGTAGCCACTGCGACGCTTATACTTAACACTGTCCCTTAAAACACACACACACACACACACACACACACACACACACACACATACTAGCTCCATGATATGTGTGGCACTCTGATCACTTCTACAGAACATTCGTTTAAAACCAAACAATACAGGTAGACCACAAATCACCTCTAGTACTACCTAAAAGAAATTTGAACTACCCACAAAATATATATTTAAATGATTCTTCCCCCTATAAGAGTGGTAAATATAGATTCACTAACAAAATTAAAGAACCAAGTTACTAAACAGTCTATCCCCTCAAAGATGGTGGCCACTTTGGCCAAAACGTTATAAAATAGTTTATGGTTACATGCCTGTTTCATGTCACAGGCTGGAACAAAGCCAACAGAAACCGTGAAGTGCGCTCATGACTAGTCATACTGAAAATCAACACAATGGTTTCTCTTCTTCTCTCATGGTCACTAAACAAGAACAAAATTTACAGGGAAGAAAAACATCTGATTCTTAAAAATCACAACATTCCAATTAATGATCATTTGAAAGGGCACAAGCCAGGGACAGATTAAAGGGATTTTTTTTAAATCCTCAACTCACAGTCAAGTGTATAATGAACCTCCCAATTTGCCTTATTCTAACTATGTAGCCAAAACACAGAAGTGCCATCAGGATTCATTGGTATTTCCCAACATTACCGAGCTCAGAATTCCCATCTGTCTATTTTTGACCAATAGTAGAAATGGATGTCCCATGGTAGCCAGGGAAAGGAAACTAACAAGTCTGCACACGTGTGTGACTAAATGTATACACACATTCATGACCGTACAGTGTCTATGCAACAGTTTGAAAATAAGTCTTTGTATTTTACCTACTAAACTTCACCTAAAAATTGTAGTCCATAAGTAAATACTATGAAAGATTAAAAGCCTGGAAAAGAATACATAAACATTCTAAATATTCTTATTCCTAAAACGAGTATGGTTTTCTTTTGAAAAATACAAATAGCATCAAAATCGATGAACCAACAAAAGTCATTACAGTGAGATGCGACATCTTAAGTAACATAATACAACTTAGCGGAAACCAAGAGAATCATCCACAGTCCAGCATGCCAACTAAGCACTGTCTATCGGGCTGCCAGAGATAGCCTCAATTTCAGTCTCGGGAGAACACAGTGCTTCCAGCTTCTGGGTGGTCAGAGCACAGTTCAACAAGCCATCAGTCACTTTCATAATATAATGGTTGTATTTCCCTACCTTGTTTATTCTCATGGTTTTTATAATACAGAACAAGTTGAGTGCCTGTAAACTAGCATCTCAGGCATTAATTAGTTTGGCCTCAGTTGACATTTAGTTTAAAGGCCAAACAAGTGACACTCTCTGAAAAGCCAGAGCAAAACACGAGACACGTCTGTCTCAGTCTGCTTGTGCTGCTATAACAGAATACCACACTGAGTAATTTATAAAGAAAAGAAATTTATTTATCACAGTTCCGGAGGGTGGGAAATTCAAGGTCAAGGTTCTGGCATCTGGCAAGGGCCTTCTTGCTTCATCATCCTATAGCACAAGGGCAAAGAGAGGGTGAGAGACAGCAAGAGATCAAACTTGCACCCTCAAGCCCTTTTATCACCTGCATTAATCCATTCGTGAGGGCTTAATTCGTGAGGCTCAAAGGTCCCACCTCTTAACACTGTTGCACTGGGGATAACATTTCCAACACAAGCTATTAGGGGGACACGTTCAAACCACAGCAATGCCCTACTACCCCAAGAAACCCATGCTTCCAAATACAAACTCTTGCTCTCCTCCAAATACTCTAATACTCAAAATACTGCTCAGATCCTGCCTGCCAGACCTCAAGAACAGACACCTCAACTGGAGAGCCAGTCATCTCACAGCACCAAACCAAGGTTGAGAGAGGAACCCGTTGAGGTTAGACCTTTTAGCCACGCCTTCAAAGTCCCAGAGGGCAAGGACCTCATCATCAGCACCGCCACCGTCATCACACTGTACTCAGGGAACAGGCGCTGAGCCCGTGGGACGTGGCCAAGCACTGCTCTAGGCACTGCGGATACAGCGGCTTACACAATAGAGCCCTTTCCACTTGAGGAAACGTACATTCGACATGTAAACAAATGATACAATTTCAGGTAGGAATGAGGGCTGTGAATAAAATAAAATAGGACAATGGGGAAGACAGTGGCTGGAGAAGGGGCTGCTTTAGCTTCAGTGGTCAGGGCAAGTCTCTGAAAAAGCGACTTCTGCCCTGTGACCCGCATGATGAGATGATGTGAGGCAGATGAAAAGATAGATGAAATCCATGAGACACAAACTCCTAACAGCAACTGACCTTGTCGATGGAGTGCTTAGCATTTTGCAAACGTTATCTTACTTAACACTCACAATCCCAGAAAGTAAGTAGGACCATCATCCCCATTTTACAGATAAGGAAACTGAGGTTCCAGAAGCCTGAGTAGCTTTTTCAACTTCACACAGACCCAGTCTTTGCACCCAGACACATTCAACTGGAAAACCTGTCTCTCTGTCTCTCAGTAACCTAGTTAGCCATTTGCTGACCTACAATTAAGTTTTTGGGCTGGGATCCCCAAGATGGTCACCAAGCTCCCACCCTCCCCTGCTCCCAGCGGTGTCACAGAAACAAAGCTTATAACTCACACATCTGCCCAAGTTCAGGAGCAGTCACAGACACTGCCCACGACCTGAACGTGCACAGTGTCTGTGACTCCTCCTGAGCATGGCAGATCCGACCTTCCCAGCTTGCTCCTCTCTGTGACACTCACAGTCCCCACTGTAGGTGGAGGCACTACACCACTTGCCCTCGGCACCGTTTTCCATACCAGCTTCCAGTCCACAACACACGACCTCCCTCACTAGGTACTTCCAAATACAGGATTTACTTATATGACTCAGCTACAAACAGAAATAAAATACGAATTGGCAACTCCTCGCAGCTTGATCTCCAGAATATGCCATATGTCACTGATTCTCAGACACACCTAGTACCCATTTCAGTATCTGAAAAATCAGGACCGATGTTACAATGAGTGGTGTGTCACACCTGAACTGACAGTGTGTTTTCTTGCTCAATGGCATAGAAGTAATGATGCATCTCTAAATCAAGAAGAATCCCGCATCAATGGGTTCCCTCCATCTCCTCTGCTTTCCTTCAGTCCAGCCGGCACCAGTCACCACAACGGCTTCGCAACTAGCTCCCCCGCTTCTGCTCTTCCCCATGATCCGTTGTCCACACAGCAGGCAGAGTTTCCAAATGTGCAAATTAGGATCTGGCCCTCCTTGTATCACATCCTCTACCAGCTCTCACTGCGCTTAAAATAAATGGAAACCACCCCCTGCCCACCGTAGCCTATGAGGTTGTGCTGACCTGGTTCCTTTGCTTCTGGCTCTTGTTCCCCACAAAGGCAGGTTCTGCCTGCCACAGGGCCTTTGCATGGGCCATCCTCTATGCCCAGAGACCTTGTAGAGGCTGCCTTCTATCCACTTAAGTCTCAGCTCTAATGCCTTCCATGAGGCCCTCCCAGACCACCCAGCCTAGATGGGGAAAGTAGCCGCCATACTTGACTGCACTTACTATTACTCTAAATTAGCTTTTCATTTATTTGTGTAATTTATTATTCATTTTCCCACTTTATACTTTAAAGCCTCAAAGAGGAAGGGATTTTGTCTTTCCCAACCACTGTTCAAAGTACCTGGCACATAATGAAGTCCTCTATAAATACCTATTTAACGTAATAGTCATAATAAATTACTAAACTACATTCTTTTGCATAATTTTGCTAAGTTCTAGTTAATGGGACAAAAAAAAAAAATCACTTAGCAAGAATGATCATTTTGAAGCCTATTTGTGATTCCTCCTGAAAAAGACAATTAAAAAGATGAAACAAACTTCTAGTGGGGCTGTAAGGAAAAAATGTTTTGCATTACAACATAATCACTCAAAAATTTCCTGTATGCCTGTGAATTACATTTTTAAAAGCCTTATCTGGAACTGCACAATTTCAAAACCCATTGATCTTGCCCTGATATATAAAACATACCACAGGATTCTTATAATTCTTCCAGAAACCTGTCTGCCAAATGACACAATGTTTCCTTTTGCTTAGGTATTCACCTTTGAACTTCTCTCTGAAGTGATTACAATTTTAAAATCTCAGCTTTAGCACCAGTTTGAAATCGTTTAATCATCCACATGTTCACTACTTTTATCACCAAACACACTGGAAAAAGGAAGCAATTTGCTTCACTCTCTAAGCTCAAGAAACACACACACACACACACACACACACACACACACACACACACACACACGCCTGTGACTTTGAATGCCAGGTTCTTATGTGAGTCTCCTTATGGGACTAAAACTACAAAATGTTAAAAATGTAAAAATTCCACTTAGTCCCTTCTCTTCATAAGTACGAGGAAACCTAAGGTGTCAAAACAGCCACATGCAAGATTTAAGTTCACCAATTTTATATCACAAAAGGATCATTCAGAAACGAGCTCAGGTTGTTCAAAAAGGATTCCGCAAAATGGAGAAGCCCTGCGTATACCTTATTTTATCTCTAGTTATTTGTTTGGATGATGACATTCACCAACAACGAAAAATTAAATTTCCTGCAACTATTCTCCAAAATCTTCCACACAAATCATCCCATAACTTATCCTTTTCAAAGTCCAAAATCAATGCTGTGTTTAACTTCTTCGATAAACACTTTGGGCGCAATTTGTGTTTTCTTCTGAATGATTCCCAAATATTACTTATTTGCATTTCTATAATGTTTTCAATATAGAAAACAAGAAAAGAATCACCATTTAAAAAAACTAAATTAGGATCTGCCTGAAGATTAAAATACAATTTTTTTAAAAGAACGGGGGTTTCAGTCAATGTTTCATTCATAATAATCTCCTCTTATGTATTTAAGGGGTCAAAATGAATAAACCCCCCTTTAATCCAAGGGAAAGTTATTGGGCATAGGGAGAGCTGTGACTGTCCCCAGATCACCTGAGCAAAGAAGTCATAAAAAGACCCAACATTCTTTATTACTTTAAAATCTAAACCATTTTTATCAGACTCTACATAGTTCAGAGAAGTCAAACCCACCAGTCCTCTCTCAACACTCACAACAAGGTGCTGCAAAATCTTGAGAGGCTTCCTCTGAAAATTAAAAATGGCTTACTTCTATTTTGGACTCTTTGATGACCAAATGCTATTCACGCTATTCAAAGCACGTCACTGAGTTGTACAGAAGAGATCTGTTGGCATCAAAGCCAAAAAGAAGGTAGCCAACATGCACACCTCCAGCTGCTGAAGCTGTGCTTCGTGGAGTAGTAGAAAGATCCGTGGGCTCTGGAAGCGTGCGCATGCACAACACATGCACGCGCGCTCACACACACACAACACACAGCTACTTACTAGCTACGTGACTCAGACAAGTCACTTCACCTCATCTGCAGAATGAGGTAACAGCAATTATCATGTCTTGGAGGAGGGAAGAGAACGCACTCACTGTCAACTGCCCAGGATGATGCCTGTCCCAGTGCCGGCCCTTGGAGGCAACTGTTATTATGAACCAGAAAATCCTTTTTCTGAGTGCACCTTCTAGCCATGGTGTCTGCACTAAATAGAACGAATATATTTTTCCTGGATGAGTCATGACTTTGCAAAGCCTCAGAGTCTTCATCCTCAATATCAAGTTTCATTGCATTATACCAGGAGCTAGAAAAATGATGAAAATCAGAATAAATGAGAATTAACCCTAAGAAGCTGCTTTTGTAAATAAATTCAAGATGCAAGTAGGCTACTGATCATTTGTTTCTATCTCCTAAAAGTTAAGTATTGAAAAGAAGTCCAGGTTAGGTGGAGATCCTCCAGGCAAAGTTGATCAATTTGATTTTAGTCTGGGAAAATACAAGTAAAGGGTACAGCTGACTAAATAACAACTTTGCAAGCAATGTTCTTCTAACACCTGGGATACTATGGTTCTCAGAGAGAAAAAATAGTCTAAAAATGTTGAAAACACAAAGGGCAAACTTCATTCCTAAAAACAAACAAACAAAGGAAAAAAAACCCTTTATTCCTAAAAAGGCCACTGACAGTGTCTGTGTGATAAGTATGTTTTGGGGAGGGCAAACAATGGAATTGCTAAATTAATCCTCAGATTCCACTTGACCATAGGTGCATCTCCCCACTAGCATTATCCACAGCACCATCTACTGCCAAGCCACTATGCCTACAGCAGCTTTGCTCTGCAGGGCCTCAAGAGTTAATGCAATCCTTTTAGCTAAGCGAGTTATTTAAGCATGAAAAAGATGCCACTTCAAAGTTAAAGGGGATGGGGGGAACTTGAAATGAGAGTAAACTCCTGACAATCACTTAAAATATCCAAATAGAAAACACAATCTTTTGGTTACTGACACATGGCAAGCAAGTAGTTTTAATTTTTTAGTTAAGACTATAAATCCTGCTCTAAAGACTTTAAAGCACAATTAAGAATTATATGCTCTGGTTGATGTATACACAGTAGATATATTTATCTTTTATTACCTTTTAACACGGTGGGAGTTACTTAACTCTGCTGTGCCAACATGGTTCTTTCAAGCAGGACTTAGAAATACAATTCTAAACCTAGAGAACAACGGGGTGTGAGAGGGTCAGGATGCGGTTCAGAGTCCACGTTTTTCCTAATGTCTGGCCTCTCCTTGGACAATTAAGTCCTTGAGGATAATTAGGTCTCCGTATGAAATGTACTGGGACATATCTGGGTTCAAGACTGTGGACTTGCCCTTACAGATCTACTACATAAGATGCACTAAAAATCAACCCTCACGTGCATAAGGATATAAAGAGCAGCTTGTCAGTCATAAGGAAAACAACAAACAACCCAACCTCAATCCTGATCTAAAATTAAACCACAGACTTAAAATAGACCATAATTTAAAAGATCTGGGTTCAAGCAAATCAAAACAACATTTTCCAAAGAGAAAAAAATACATGGGTTGATAATAAAAACTAAGAATAATACCAACCTACACTAACCTAGAACCATATGCCAGGCACTGTTCTAAGCACCTTACAGATTATCAGGTTGACAGAGCACCACACCACCTCTCTGTTAGTGACATTACAGTGTGCAATCTATAGTAATACCACAGATTAAATACTGTAGGGTAAACAAATGGATGTTATCTCCAAAGAATTCCTGCTTCCCATTAACAAGCCTTTATGCTAAAATAACTATGCTAAATAAACAGCTGACTCAATAACCAGGAGTTATGATGTCACAAAATAAGTACAAGAAATTAATACAGGTATCTTCCCAGGAATGACTCTAAATGTAAACCGGGGGAAAAAATACTAAATAAATACCTTCCACACCAACAGAGGAAATGAAAATGGAAGTCAGACTATTCATACTGCAAAAATGCTTATTCTACTATCATATTCCTCTTTTCAGAAACAGACTAGTTTGCAGTCCTTGCAACGCCAGCCATTCAATGTTGTCACAGATGTGTGCCAGATTTTGCACAGAACATAACTTGGCTGTGCGGAAGAACCCGGAGTTGGCCTGTATTTTAGGCAGCAAAGAGAGCTTGCTAATTACTATTTTGTGGTTCAGTAAATTTGAATGACAACTTGAAAGGGTTAAAAAGCCGGGCTCCAGGTGTTTTCTTTCCACTTTCTAGAGTAATTTAACCACACAGCAAAGTTATCTCTGCTTCCTTTTCCACAATCCAGCTAGGGGAGACCTGTCACTGCCATTTACACAGTGCAGCTCCTGCTCCGACCACAGCAGGGCACAGGCCGGCAGCAGGCATGGGGCTTCCCACAGCCTGCATGCGCTTTGTTGCCAAGTTAGGCGCTCCGCCGGGTGACGGGGGCACGACTGAGCCAAGAATTTAATTCTATTTCAAATCTGAATGCTTTCAAAGAAAGTAGAGACAATTGGGGCCACAGGAGGAGCTGGAGGGGGTAACCAAACACAAACTTTCGGAGCCTCGGAATCTGCATTTCTTGCAGTAACTCCCAGCCAGGGATTAGGAGACACTGATACTCCCAAAGTATTCAGTACCGGTATTAGAAACCACGCAAGGCGCGGTGGCCGAGTGAATCCCCGTCCCTTTCTGACCCACTCCTCTAGCAGCAACCCACAGGCGCGCTTTTGGAGCCCACCCCAGCTGCTCTCCGCCAGCTTCCCCCCGGCCCCGGCCTCCCCGCCGAGCTCAGGACGCACAACCCAGCCGAGCGCAGAGGGGCGCATGGCGGGCGGCGCCGCGCCTCCCCTGGAGGCCCAGAAAGCCGGCCTGGGTCCGTCTGGGCCAGTGCAGCCCCCAGGCCGGGCTGGACAGAGTCCTGGGCCGGGCGGGGAGGCGGCAGGCGCAGACCCGGCTTCGCTCCGCGCCGCCCGGCCGCGCGCGGCTTCGGCATTGTCCGCAGCTGGGGCGCGGCGCGGCCACCGGCCCCGCACCCTGGCCCGGCAGTCCCCCTACCGCCCCCACGACCCAGTCCTACCTCGGCCGCGCTCCCCGGCCCCGGGCGGTGCAGCCAGAGGACCGCGAGGAGGGAGAGTTGGGGCTCGCAAGGGACCAAGGGCCAATCTCGGGCTGCAGGGGCCGCCGGGTCCTCGCCGTCGCCGCCGCGGGGCCGCGAGCAGGGAGCGGACCGGGCTGGCCGAACCGGCCCAGGACGAGCGGCCGCGGAGGGCCCCGCTGGCGGCCGCCGCGATGGTTCGGTCTGCACCGAGTGGGAGGGCTCAGGCAGGCTTCGCTGGAGAGTGAGGGAGGGAACTTGTAGTGAGTTGCTGTGGCCGAGCGCGCCTGTCCCCGAGCGAGCGTACACGCCCCTACAGCGCCCCGCCCCCACCCCTTCCCAGGGCCACCCCCTCCCGCACCTCCTCTCCAGGCCCTGCTTCTCCCCCCACCTCCACCCACTACCTCCAGTCCACTCCGGCCCCCTCCGTCAGCACCCCTCAACGACCCCTCCGCCCACGCCTACCCTCCTGTCCACTGCAGCGCCCGCACCCCCGCACGCACGCACGGGGTGATCCCGCAGGTTCTCCCGCTGACACCGCAGCTCAGCTCACGCAGCACTCCCGACCTAGAGCCTGTGTCCGGAAGGATAACCCCACTAGGTAGTCAACCCGTCCAAACTTCTTGGTATGGGGCCTGACAACATTTTCTGTTTACTAACTTTCATATACTCAGATGGGCCATCCTAGCTTAATTTCTGAAGGCATTTTTAATACTACAAAAATATTTAGAGAAAATCATGAAGAATATTCAAAAAATCTAAAGCATGATGTACAGCGGATGCTTCAAAATTAAGTAAATGTTTTGGGATGAGTCATTATTCATCTCATAACATTCTTTGATAATATTTTCTCTTTAGATTTGCTTAATACCTTGGTAGTTTTTGAAGGGGAGTTGTTTTAGGAAGACTAAACATTCCAATTTAGTTTTTCTAGTAAGAACTCTAAAGGATGAAATCCATGTTTATTAAAATAATTGAATTTGAATGAGATATGGACTCACAAAATAATTACTTCTTCTCAAAAATTTTGAGCAAAGATTTCTTTTTAACCTGTAGTACATTTGAAATACAATTGCATTCACCCCATTTTCTCAGGAATATCATCTGTATTTGAATTGCATGGCAATTCAATGAATCTGCTGTTTCATTATAGTTCATAAATTATCAAATAAATAAAACTCAGACTTCTGTAATAAATTTTTGGCTAGAGTACCATTTTTACACATTTTTACAAGAATGCCATTTTAAGCAAGTGACATGATACTGGGTTTTAGATGGAACTAACTACTGCATACTAACTACTGCATTCCTTATGATCACAGATTATGTTGTGGTCTCCATTAACTCCAAAAGTCGTGTAACAGTAGAACGAAGTTATTTTTCGTCATTCCCATAGCAAATGGAACCAACTTCTCTCCCTCGGAAGTAGACTTTTTTTTTTTTTTTTAGCTCCTTTGCCCCAGTCCCTTCCTTTTTGGATACTGCTCCCTCCCATTGGGCGTGTATACCTAATTAGAGTGTATCTCATCCCCTGGGCACAAAGATGGGATTGGGGAGACATGTAATCTAATCAGGAAAAATGGAGGTCCCTTTTTCCGACTGGTAGGGCGGCTTCGGGGACCATACCATATAAGCCTGCCGCAGCTGGAGTTAGCCTGCCAGAGAATAGAGCCAAACCAGAAGAAAATCAAGCTGAGAGATCGAGACAGAAAGAGTCCTGATGACACCAATGAGCCCCCACAGGCAGCCATCTCTGTAACCACTTAAATCCCTGGACTTCTGAGGAAATGCACCAATAAATTGTCTTTCTTGCTTATGCCATTTCGAGTTAGGTTTCTTTCCAAAAGACTCACTTAGAAAGTCATAAAAGATTCCCTGTAATCCATGCTTTGAAAATCAGGAATGTAACCAATGAGTTCTAACTTTTCTATTGCCCAAATTACCTCTTGATAATAAAGGATATGCCAAGGAGGTCTCTTAGTAGGAAGCCCCAATTTTTAATAGGATTAAGGTTCTTTTTGGGGGTTTACTGCTGCCCAGTATAGATTTAATATCTCCAAACTGTGCTCACCAAAACCAAAAACCAAAAAGGTATAGTTAGAGAACCAGAGAGAAAACAATAAAACATCAAAAACAGAATATCCCAATAAATTTTTTGTCTTATCAGTTATTCCAATAAAATTCATTCTCATAATCCCTAATGTTTGCTGATAATAGGACATTTCTTCTTTTTGGGACTGAAAATGTTAAGGCCTGCCTCAGATTTTCAGGGACAGCTGAAATTAGCTGCTTGTACTGGAATTTTGTTGTGTTGCATATTGTTCAGGAGAAGTGGGCCATTAGCCTAGGCTTGGAATTCTTTTGTTTCACAGAGATTCTTGTCTCCAAAAGTATGTAACAATATTTGGCTAGTACCCAAACAAGCATCCATAGACTAATCAGTATGTGACTTAACCATTACTCACAGGTCACTGTGGACAGTGAGGGTATTCGTCACACAGGAGGGGGCCAAAAGACACAAAGGTATTAGCTGTAAGCCTCTGATTGCCAGAGTGGTTTCTTATGGGAAAATGTGGTATTGAAAAGATAGGAGTTCTGAGTTTTCACTCGTCTTTCTCGAGGTGGGTACATACCTCGTCTTGTCAACAACTAGTGAAATTTCAAATGTATAAAAGCCCATAAGCTGAATAATATATTATAAACAGATGTGAGCCCCACGAAAGAATAGTGCAAGGAAATGAACCATCTCTGGAAACATAACAGGGCAGCTTAGGAGGAAAAGTAAAGAAAAATGAATTCTAGAATCCATGCCCAGCTCTGAGTGGCGTTTGTTCTAATGATTGCCTGTGACTCCCCGTGTCGAATGTCAGTCAATATCCAGAGTATTTATGGATGCAAGTATCCATTTATGTGTTGGGTCCCCATGACACCTGTGCCTGTTCTCTTGCCCAGGAGTGGTACAGCAGTCTCTCAGTTACCCCAGGGTCAACCCACCCGATCTGTCCAGAACTCCTCCTGGAATCATGGACTAAAACAGTGGTTTTCAGACCGCGAAACAGAACCACCACCTGAGTGCTCCTAACAACAATGCCCGGTCTCCAGGTTGCGGGGAGGAGAGATAGGCATGTGTATATTTTTAAAAGTCCACCCAAGAGATTGTGATGATCAGCAGGGTTAAGGTAAACGAGGTGTGTGCATCTGTGCTCTTAATTCCACAGAAAAAGACTTGACAAACCCTCAGCCCTCAGACAGGACTGCACCGACTTAGAATTGTACACAAAATTAAAGTTATTGATTGAAGAAGCTCAATTGGTCTTTTCCCCTTAACAGCCTTCAGTTCTTCTGAGGTTATAGAAAAAGCAGCAAGGAATGCACCTTAGGAGGAATGGGGAGATTTGCTAGAAGCAATCACAGGGAAGGTGGAGATAAGAGAATTGCTAACTAGAAAAGCATTGTCAGTTGCTGGATCAGGAAGCTACTCCACCCCCAGCAACAGCCCCTGGGGCTGTCTCTTCTTGCTAAGTTCATAGTTTATTGCATACTGGGGCTCATGATCACAGGAATCAAAACAATTGAATTACGTTCATGAATATTGACCTACCTCATTTAATACTATTAGCTACCATTTATTGCATACTTAGTCTGTGCTAGGCAATTTGCATGCTTCATTTTTAGTCCTCACAATGGCTCTAAACATAAATATTGGGATCCCCATTTTATGAACAAGAAGTTTAGGCCTAGGCAAGGTGAGTGACATGTCCAAGGTCACAGAGTTAGTAAAGGATCTAAAGACTGGTCTTTGTGACCCTACAGCCTGTATCTTTAAGCCAAACTTGCCTGTGAATTGCACAAATTCTCTATCCACTAAGTATCACTAGCCGCATCAGGCTATTTAAATTTAAATCAATTAAACTTTTGTGAAATTTAAATTCATTGGATTTAATTTAAATTCACTGAATTAAAATTTTTGAATTGTAAATGTGAATGGATGACAAGTCTTTCAGTTGCCCTAGGTCCTTTTCAAGTGATTAAGAGCCATAGGCGGCTGAAGCCTGTCCTGTTGCATTGTGCAGACAAAAAAAAACATCTCTATGGTTGGAGAAAGTTCTATTGGAGGTCACAGATGCTACACAGAGTTATCTGTATCATCATTTAAGACAGTGTTCTCTGTGGCTGAATTGTCCAAGTAGATTACTCCAACCCCTTTCCATTAACTGTTTTGCTGGAATTCTTTCTAAAACATGTAATACATTTCAGTGCCTGTCCTCATCAGCAGGGTGTACTGAACCAAGTGCCTCTATGAGGCCTGCAGAACAAGGAGCCCACTCTCGCGGGACCCACATGGCCTTGCTTCTGTCTCCTCCTGTCTTGTCTCTGGGCTCCACCTTTATTTCCTGCTTCTGGAAGAGCACCTGCTTGCCATGGGCCAAATTATGGTGCTTGCTAATGTTCTGCCCTCTTGTTTTTGTGCTGTCCCCGTGTCGTCGTTGTTGTTTTTCTTCCAATTCCATGTCTCCAACACCACAGATTTGCCAGCGACTCCAGAATGTTTATCTCTAACTTTTACCTCTTTTTAGGGTGGTCAGAGAAGTTTCTTTTTTTAGCTCTCTACTAGGCTAGCGCTACTCAAACAGCTGTCTGTTGGCCAGCAGTGGTCCACAAATGGTTTGTGAATGCTCTAGTACAAGATGAGTTTATAAAGTGAAAGCCTGTGTTTATAAACTTTTATAACAATTTGACATTGCTGGGACATTGTAATGTGTTATATTGCATTGTATTGGATGCAAATAACAACCTAGAATGGATTAGAAATTAAAAATAAATAACACAAAAAGCAAATACTGTACCTGACTCTACCTGGGTATCTCCTAGGCCAATGTTCATTACCATCATCTGTCAATAACTGAAGTTACTATTATCCCCAAATGCATCAGTTAGGGTCCAGTCAGAAACAGGGACAATACAGGGAACTGCTATAAAACTGCTGGAGGAGCTGAAAGGACATACAAGGAAAGGTGAGTCAATCTAGACTTTGGCAGGAGAAAACTGCTACCATAGGAGCACAAATACAGGAGGTTTTGTCACTGGCACCAGGAGTTGGACCTGGCAGAGGGAACTGAGCAACAATAAGGAATAATAAGGACTCACCCCCCGCCCCCGCCACCCTGAAGCCAAGACCATGGAGGACACACTGATTCTGTCTGTTAAATTGAACTAAACTGAATTGAATTGATTTTCCTCTTCTGTTACTGACACTGAACAGAATTAAAAATTTCCTGAAGAACTCTAGATTGCCAAATATTATGAATGACAAGGCAATGATGCAGAAGGGAGTCGAAACTGCTCAGGTCCTGTCTAGCTATAAAACTGATCTGTGCTTGAGAACTGAGATGCTGTGTCCACTTCCATAAAATAAATCCATGCGCTCTTATTTTTATTTGCCACAATACTTTCACCTACTTCTAAATTTCCAAATATTCTGAAGGGTTTACGCTGTCAGAATTTACTTGCATCATATGTGGAATATTAGGTTAACATATACACCTTCCGTGCTCTCACGGACAATGTGAAATAAGGTACTGAACATATGGAGTCTCATTTACAGTAAGGTGGACTTAGAATACTAGGCTGTTTACTTAATAGAAACAGAATCCACTTATTTGCTGTGGAGCTCACTAATTCTCATTTTCCCTGGAATCAAAACTCAAGGATGGCTGGCACGAATAACTGAAATCCCTGATTTAATTCAAACTTCTTCCTCATCAAATATTAAACCAGCTCATTAGTAGCCAGAAAAATGAACAATTTGAACTTTACTCCTCCTTTCTATCATTATATAGTGGAGATACTATAAGTAAAATAGATAACAAGCAGAAGAAAACAAGGAAAATAGGACAAGTAGGGAATATCAGGTCTCTGAGCCACAGATGGTTTCAACACATAATAACCATTCTCCTCTATTTAAAACACATTTAAAGTAGGTACACAGACTTCTAAGTCTTAGGGTTCAATGTAGGTTTTTTTCCTGAACTCTTTTAAACATGTATGTTATGATTTCTAAATATTTGGAAAAGGTATATTCAGAATTTCATGAAGGTATTCTATTTTTAGTCATTGGGTATGAATCTAGAGGATAAGTAGTGGTATTATATTTCTGACATTTGTAGATATCATCTGCAAATTACAGGGAAATTCTAACAAAGTATCAGAGTGCTTGTGGTACAGATGTTTGTTTCAACTCATTCACTCATTCCTCCCCCTCCCCTTGTCACCTAATCTCTCATTTTCAATGTTTTCCTTCATGCATCTAAGCATTCACATCTTACCTGCGCCTCATGCAATAGCTTTCCCAGTCAAACATGGAATCTACAACCAGACGAGCATATTCCTGACTACCTCTTCTATGATTATTCTTCCTTCCCCAATAGGGAAAAATCCATCTTCTGAGCAGTAGTTTAATGACTCCAACTCATTTCGTTTATTCAAAAATTATACAGATCCTTAATTTTCTACTAGTTTGACCACCAGCAGCCAAGACTTCTAAGTAGTATCGTTTCAGAACATCAACAATTGCAAATTCCCGGCTAGTTTGTCTTCGAAGAAGACTTGGGTAGAGGAATGTTAGGAAGGGCAGGGAGGTTAGGAAAAGATAGAATGGGGCTAGGGTGGGGGGAGAGTGATTCTACCTCCCAACTCATCATGCCACAAGACCCAAAAAGCTTTGTCTAAACTCTGCTGGAGAACGTACAGGAAGACTAAATCATAGTATGTTGAAATATTTTGGGAAAAAAATCAGCGCATGTTGCCATTTTGGTGTTTCCAATAGAAATGTGGATACACACACAGCACAGGCCCAGAAATATCAACATGTAACTATGACGTTTATCAATATGCACATCTTCCTCTGACAGCCTCTATTTCCTCCTTAGTTGTTAGTCGGGAGTTTTATCCTAAGCAGTACATAGAAACTTTAAATATTTAGTAAAATTTTCTCATAATCACAAAGCATGATAATCACTTAGGAATTTTGGAGTGGCTGGATTCCCAAACTCTTAGTAAATGTCTTAATCACGCTATTCTTAGAAAGTCTTCCCATGTTACATTGGATTACATGGTTTATCTCTCAGAACTGAAACTGCACTATGCACTAATAAATTAGCCAACACAATTAAGTACTTTAATAATAAATATGGTCTTGGGTGGCTCCTTATTAACCTTCCTAAACTGGAAACTACGTGAGAACAGGGAATGTATTAATACCTAACCTCTTTCAAAATTTCCCACATTACTTAGCAAAATCAGAACAGCTCACGAGGTTCATCAGATATTCTTTGCAACAAACATACATGCTCTGATAGTGTTATAATTATTGTGTCACTTCATGTACATCAAGTTCTCATCCCTAGGAACTGGTATGGTGTCTCTACACTGCACATTTCCTACACAACCACGTTCTGAGCACAGGCTATGCCGTCATCCTGGAGAAGCCCCTACTGTGCATGCAGCTACCAACAACCACCAGAGCATCCTTCCCACCTGAGGACACACATCAGAATCCAGGAGAGAATGGGAATAGGGGGTTACAGGAAAATCTGACTCCCATTTGGATTCAGAAAGATTCATGAAGCCACATATTAAGGATATGAATAGCAGAATATTCTTATTAATCTCCAATGAAAAAGGCATTTTATTTTTCACTAAAACAAATACTACCTTTGAGAAAATAGAGCTGTGATGACGGTTATTGAACCGAACGAGATGTGAATCATCCAGGCAGGGGTGGGGGGATGCAGGAGAATTGGCTTCTCAGAATGCTAGAAACCTGGAGGGAGAGATATTCTTTGGGAGTGCTGGATAGATGACTCTGCTTTCTCCCCCCAGGAGATTGTGGCCTAGATAATATTTCCTCAAATTGTAATTTTAGTTCTTCCAGAATGGAGATATAAGCCCCAAGTATAAAAGAGCATAGGCAGGAAAACTATTGAGCTTGTCAGATCCTGAGAGATGCTTTCCTGTACGGCCTGGGTTAACTGTAGCTCCACCAGGAGGTTTTATATATATGTATGGTATATAGATTATATTCTTGACTACTATTTTTTTTCCATTTCTACCATCATTTGTTTTTAATTTTCTAGGCCAAATGTCATACTTTATTTGTAAGTTTGTTTAACTTTCTTTCTTTTATTTCGGAATATTATGGAGGTACAAATGCTTTGGTTACATATATTGCCTTTGTACTGCCCATTCTTGACTAATTAAATTGGGCTAATTGAAGTGAGTGGATTAGTCAGGGTCCTTCAAAGAAACAGAACTGAACCAATGAGCTATATATGTATTTTCTATTAATAAATAATATGCATTATTTATTATACTGCTACAATAGTAGTAGTATCTCCTATGTAAATAAATACCTATTTATTATGGGAATTGGTTCACATGACTATGGAGACCGAGAAGTTCCACAATCTGCCATCTGCAAGCTGCAGAGCCAGGACTAGTGGTGTAATTCAGTCTGAGTCCGAAGGCATGAGAACCAAGAGTGCCAGTGTCTGAGGGCAAGAGAAGATGGATGTTTCCAGGTCATAAAGAGAGCCAATCTGCCGTTCCTCTGCCTTTCCGTTCTGCTGAGGCCCTCACTGGATTGAATGATGCATATACACATTAGGAAGGCCGTATGCTTCACTCAGCTCACCAATTCAAATACTAATCCTTTCTAGAAACACCCAGAAATAATGTTTTAGCAGCTATCTGGGCTTCCCTTAGCCCGATCAAGTTGACACTTAAAATTAACCTTCACAGTGGGTGTACATCCCCAAGCACACTCTTTACCCACTTGTCTTAGTCTATTTGGGCTGCTACCTCAAATTGAGTAACTTGCAAACAACAGATATTTATTGCTTAACAGTTCTGTAGTCTGGGAAATTCAAGGCACCAGCGAATTCATTGTCTGGTAAGGACTCACTCTGTGGTTCATCAGTGGTACCTTCTAGGTACTCACATATTGGAATAGGCAAACAAGCTCCCTCAAAGCTCTTTTATAAGTCAGTGATCCCATTCATAAGGGCTCTGCCCTCATGACCTAATCACTTCCTAAGGCCCCACCTCTTAATACTATTGCACTGGGGAATAGTTCTCATGTATGAATTTGAGAGGGAGGGGAACATAAACATTTGTACCATAGCACCACCAGTCATCTATAACCCACCTGAAAATTTTCATTTCTCATGTAGCTTTATAAATACAGAAAGGTCATATACTCTAAACACACACAATCTATTCCTCAATTTGCGTTAACAAGTAAGATGTTGATAAAATAGATATTATTTATTTTACTGTGCCTCAAAGTCTTACAAAAGGGATTTAAGTTAAAATCTACTATTTTAACTTAACTACTATTACCTGGCTAAAAAAAAACACAGAACATATGATTAATATGAAAGCCCATAATGTGCTATTAATGTAGCAAAAATAATTAATTTTAACTTTCCTAAATGATAGTTTTATTTGGAGACTGAAATGTCACTACAAAATGTTTTCCTGTTTTGAATGTAAGCCTTATTTAAGCAACACACAATTTTAATGGTTATGGTATATTTGTAGACAATTTAGAACATGAAATGTACTTAAGATTTAGATCATGGTCATATATTTTGTGCTTTATCTCTTGATTCTATTTTATTTACATGTATTTTAAGTAATATAATTTACTTTTTACTGTTATATTTTATTTTTCTTTTCTACTGAATAAAATGATTGGTAAGAATTGCTGTACATTTTAACATTATGGATCATAACAGATTGATTAAGCATCCATAAGAGCTTCAAGACTACTTAATCGATGAGTGGCACTGAAGTTTAAAATTTTACAATATCTTTCTCTACATTCTCTCCCTGTTTTCTATAGGGTTGCCATATTAAACCACATAGGCTACATTGCCCAGCTCCATGGATCATGCCACAAATGGCATCCTCTGGGGTAGTGCACACAGCAACCCTGGTGCAAAAAATTTGATTTTGTGAGTTTTTCTGTCTTTTCCCCCACAGAGTCTAATTTCCTCTCAAGTACAACAGACTTGATATCGTAACTGTTTTAAGGGCACTATAAATCATTTTGCAAAATATTTTATGACTTATAGCAACATTTCTGAAAAGAGTCAATGTGACATTAGTGAACAACTGTGTTGTTCATAAGCTTCTAAATATACATTGGCATCTATCTATCTACCTATCTCTATATAGCAAATGTATTAATGATTTCAGTGAGAGAAATTCTTTGCTTAGTGATTGAATCTGTTAAGCAAGGACAAACCTATTTAAATGTAGAAGCTTATTATAGTTTAAAGGGGCATTTTAATAAACCATTGCATCAAGAATAAATTAGTGTATACAGACCTCAATCTTCTGCCCTAGCTGTAACACTAGATAAAATGATTACACAATTTAGGAAAATGTGTCCTATCTATAATTATGTACATAATGAGAGATTTTTCCAATGATCCACTCACTAAATTGTATAATGTCCATTATGCATGTGATACAGAAGGGCTGGGAGGAATTATAAGCACACTATTAATTATAAGATGTGGTTTCTATCTACAAGTAGTTTTTAATTTAAGTAACAGAATATACCCATGAAAAAACTGGACGGATAAACAAAGTCTAATAACATTATGCGAGATCTATTTCAAGTAAGTGCCAAATAGGTGCCACATAGAGAAGTTAGATGGGGGATTATTATGAATGTTTCCTCCAGGAAATAAAATTTTAACAGGACTTTTTTTTTTTTTCAGTGAAGGATTTTAATACATAGCAACTGAGTCCCTCATTCAATTATATTCCCTGTAGCAATGGTCTGTAAGGCGTATCTCATGGCCACCATAATAACTTACCAAAAACAAAACAAAAAAATTGGCAAAGGATACAAAATCAGAATGGTTAACAAACATGAAAATATGTATCATCTCACAAGTAATTGGGACTTTATATAATTGGAGGATTAAAAAGAGAAGAGTAAGTTTTCTCTGGTAGAAAAATTATAATTGTAAATGAAAAAAAGTGGGAATAAGAAGAAAATTGATAACTTCTCGAAAGAGTTCATGATAGGCAAAGATTAAAAAAGGGAATGTGAGTAAGTGCAGAAATGATGAGCATAAGAGTCCTTGGTGAGTGGCCAATAGCACACTAGCCAATTGAATGACCGATTCTAAGAAATGTTTCAAGAGATTATGGCTGATCATGAGAGTCATTAGCCATTTATCTCTAACTTTGATATAGAATATTATTGTTGAGTATATTTGATCTCTGTTGATTAGCATGATTTAATGCACAAATAAAAACAGGATTAAAGTATACAGTAATATGAATTGTAATTATATGATTTCATATCCAACAAATTTTGATATAAAACAGTTGTTTTAAAACTGTACATAAAGAAAAAGAACTACAACCATCCTGGGCAGCATAGTAAAACCCCATCTCTACAAAAAAATACAAAATTAAAAAAAAATATATTAGACAGGCAAGGTGGCACATGCCTGTAGTCCTCGCAACAGGAGACTGAGATGGGAGGATTGCTTGAGCTGGGGAGTTCAACAGTGCAGTGAAGTACAATGACTCCAGCTTGGGCTACAGAGC
>RJWJ010026434.1:0-23005 GCA_004363605.1 Indri indri | reverse complement strand
CCTGGGCAGGCCAACCACTTGCACAGCCGGAGAGCACCCCACTAACACACAGCACGAAGGGGTCCTGAGTCAAACCACCCCACTTTGCTCTGCCAAAGGAGCTCTGCTCGGAGAGTTGGTGGGTGCAGGTGGAGAAAGAAGGTTTTTGATTATGTATTTCTCTTGCTGTGTGACCTTGGGCAAGTTGCCTAATGTCTCTTGCGCTTCCGTTTCCTCATCTATAAAATAGAGGCAATAACAATAGCTACAAATCCGGGCCAAGCAAGCACTGTTCTGAGTGCTTTACATGTGATGGTGCATTTACTCCTCATTAATTACCCTCTGAGATCAGAATTAATTATATCCAGATTTGGCAGAAGAAAATGAAGAAACCAAGGCACAGAGATGTTAAGTCACTTGCCCACGATCACACAGCCAGTGAGTGGCAGAGCCGCAGTACGTTGCCTCTGGATTTTGTGCTCTTAACTTCCCTGCTATAGCCCCTGCCCAAAGGTCTGTGAGGATTAAGTGAGATAATACATGTAGTGTGCCTGGCGTAGGCCATAATAAGCGTTCTATGAGAGCTAGCTGCCGCTGCTATTATTAGTGTTATTAATATTTGCTTACTCATCTGTCCTGGAAGAAGGGAAAGTTGCCCTCAGCCCCCCTAACAGCCCCCTGACGCTGGCCCAGTGCCCACTCATCTAGGACCAGCCCTGGCCCAGCAAGCCAGCCTGGGGACCTTCAGCACCAGGTGTCAGGAGCTGTGACGGGGGCTGCCGGGAGCCCAGGTCCCAGAGCTTCTGAACATCTGCTCAGACCCTGGGCAGCTGGGCCCAGCTGGGCTTTGTGACTTGCTTTCACCAACAGAAGGTGGCGGACCACTCCGACTCCCAGGCCTTGAGGGCCTGGCCGCGTGTACGTCTGTTCTGCCCTCTCAGATCACAGCCCCAGACCAGCATGCCACGAAGGAAGAGAAACCACAAGAAGAGAGAGAGATCAGCGCCCCGGCCTTCCCCGCTGATCCCAGCCCATGCTGACTTCCAGAAGAACCGAACTTCATGAGGGAGCCCAGGAGAGACCAGCAGAGAAATAGTAAGCCATAGCTGTTTAAGCCACCAAACGTTGCGTGGTTTTCTATGCAGCAGTAGGTAGCCGACAAGAGGCCGTGCCCAGGGCCAGGCTGGGCACACTCCTGTGGTCTGTGCGTTCTCTGAGGTCAAAGGCCAAGAGCAGCCACCAGTGGCCTGAGCCTCTAGACGTACCCTGGGTTGACCACCAGTGGCCTGAGCCCCACCTCCTCCGGGGAGACTGTCTTTCCTGGCCACTGTCTCCATTCCACAGCTAGCACGGCCTCTTCCTCCCCAAGCCCTCTGGGGGCCCACCAGTGCCCAGCCCCCCACCTGTGCTTACCCTGAGCTGGGGAACACTCTGGCATCTCCCAGCCCCCAGGGGCTGCCAGCTGGAGCCGAAACCCCAGGAGTGTCTGCCACCCGTAGGGACTTGGGCAACCTGGGAATTGGGAAGTTCAGAGTCACAGACACCCCAGCTCCCCTACAAATCAGAACAGAAAAGGGGGCCACTGCAGAGACTCCCTTGCGGGGACAAAGACACAGGGGAGAGACACCTGAGCCCTCCCACACTGAGAAATCCCTGAACGGGCCTGAGAGGGGCTCGGCATGCAGAGGCAGCCCCCAGGAAGCAGGGTCATTACCAACTCCCCAGGCATCTGTCTAGACCATTTGCCTGCCTGAGCGCATAGCTGAGTCAAGATCTAATTAGTTTCCGTGCCCTGGCTGAGCGCCAAGAGGGCACAGGAAGACCTGGGTGGGGGCGAGGGGAGGGGCATTCTCAGGGCAAGCCGGGGTCTCCAGCCCAGCTGTGTGGGGAGAAGAATGAACACCTCATTTCCATGCACGGAAATATCCCAGATAAAAAAACATATGCGCCTCTGATAGAGGCCTCCCCCGGGGCCGGGCCACGCACGCCCCACACCCATCCATGTACACTGGTTACCAGGGATTTGGGCCACATTCAAACATGTCAATTCCAGGTGATGAATGATCAAACCCTTCCTAATTTGCATGTTAAATTTCCTTGTGGTGGAAATAAATAGCCTCAGTTCATCAGAGAAGAGCTTTCCTCAGGAGCCTTTCATTAAAGGCGGCAGCGAGCGCTTCATTTGCATGTTCTGCGCGGCGCCCCAGGGAGTCTGAGCGGATGATGCGGCCACCAGTCCCCGGGGCTGCTGAGATTGGCCGTGGAAAATGCATCAGTCGCTGCTGGTTGGAGGAGATGAGGGGGAGAAGAGAGGGTGTGACTGTGGGCGCACACCTGTGCCTTCCAGACTGTTCTGCACACCTGTGTGTTCCAGACTGTTCCGCACACAGGAGCCGGTGGCGGGTCCACATCCCTAGCTCCACCCTAATTTTCAGTGTGACTCTGGACATGCCACTTTACCTCTCTGGTCCTCAGTTTCTGCATCTATAAAAAGGGAAGCATGATAACCACTTTGTGGACTTCCCGGGCCGCCCTGTGAGCACAGATGTGCTAACACCAATGAAGGCACACTGGGCGCGCGACTGTGTGCTGGGGTCACGCTGGGTGCCCCTGGCGGACCTTGCTATGATGGATGTGCAGAGCTGGGCACGGGCACACGGGTGCCTTTGAGAGGGCAGCACCTCCCTACCTGCCCCAGCTTCAGAGGGAGCCCACGGCTTCATGGAAATGTCTCCCTAGCCCACCCTCGGTTCTCAGGGCTGTGAGGCCTGGCATAAGCCTGCGAGCACGCAGGGACACCGAGGGAACTCAGCACACATCAGAGGGGAGAGAGAGGTAAGGCCAGAGCCTCTGTCCCGGGGGCCAGGCCTGGCAATGCCCCCCACCCCAACACAGTCCCTCCCGTGTCCCCGGGGGCCCAGCCTGACTGGGGAAATGCCACCAAGTCAAATTGGACCTTGGCACCTCTGCCTTTGATCATGCCAGAATGCTGCTGGGGTCCAAGCAGCCCTGGGCGGAGACTCAGGGGGCCTGGGTTTGAATTTGACTTGCGCCCTGTCCCTGGGGAAGTTGTTTCCACTCAGAGCCATGGTGTCCCAGCTGTAAGACAGGGGGCTTGGCCCAGGTTCCGTGGCCGTGTGACACTCTCAGAAGCCCTTCGCACCCCGCTATCTTGTGCCCCCTCCCCTCACTGCGGCCCTTAGCTCCAGCCCAGTGAGGCAACACCCACCACCCATCTCCAGCTTCCTCTGGAGTGGGGGCCCCTTCCTTCCCAAGCCAGCACCCACCACGGAGTGTGCGAGGAAACAGGTTGCTATGGAAACCGAGCCAGCCAAGGTTTTAGAGACTCTTGCTTCTTTTTTCGCCTTTCCCCTTGCACTTTGAACTTATTAGACTTAATTGACATAATTATTGCCACATGGTCATCCCGAGGCCCAAGGAGACAGCTGGGCCGCTCATCGCCCCCCACCCGCCCGGACCTGACCCTCAAGGGCCCTCCTGCCGCCTCTCCCACTCCCCTCGAGTCACGAAAAGTCTGTCCTGGAGCAGCACGAGGCCCTGCCCCGGGTGGGTGGCATGGGTGGCAGTGTGGGCCACAGGCCCGTGTTAGGTGGTGTTTCTGGGCATCTGCGGGGACCAGGTGGGGCGTGTCGTGGGTGACCAGGCTCCACGGGCGCGGCCCCGTGTCCTCCTCCGCCCGCGGCCCAAACCTCTGTGCTTTGAGCAGCACCGCGCGGAGCCGGCCGGAGTGAATTACATTTCTGGGAGCCGGGCTGCACTCCTGTGCTCCTGGGAGAATGGGCTGGGCCAGGCTCTCGGTCTCTCTGAGCCTGCGACTTCTCTGTGCAGTGGGGATGTTACGACTGCCCTGCTCGTCCCCCACCAAGGAGCAGATTCGGCGTGGAGAAAGGCAACCCTGCGCCACAGGGAACGCCGTCTACTGCCTTGCTATGAAAGGAAGAGGGGCTGGAGGGGGGTGGCCAGTCGGCTCTGTCCTGTCCTCCTCCCGTGCCAGGCCTCTGTGCCCACGCCAAGCCAGGCCCTGGCCCCAGCATGGCAGGAGCCCTAGGCACGGAAGGGCACTCTGCCTCCAGCTGGGAGAGTCATGGGGACACCAGTGCCTCACTGTAGGACACTGTTCTCAGCAGAGGGTGCTGCCGCCCCAGGGCACATTTGGCAAAGCTTAGAGACACTGTTGGTTGTCACATCCGGAGGAGTCATCTATTGCCATCCAGTGGGTAGAGGCCAGGGCTGCCACTACACCTTACAACACACAGGACAGCCCCCGACACCAACAAAGAATTTTCCATCCCCTGATGTCCCTAGTGCCTGGGTTGAGAAACTCCACTCCAGTGGCTGCTGGGCAGCATGGGGCTGTGGTCTGAGGGGCCTTCAAACTGTGCTACCACCGCGCCCGCTGCTGGAGGCCTGCCCGGTGTGTGCAGACGGGACCCTCCAGCTTCCCTGGATCCTCGCAAGTGGGAGGAGCCTGCCTCGGGTCAGGGGAAGGACAGCCTCCTCCTCCTCCCAGCCCACCTTCCCATCCCTCCCTGAGGATTACGACATTTCTAAACTCGTTAACTTTTAATTACTACCTTCCCTCTGCCTGAGTACACTGGCTCCATGCCACGTACATCTCTATTAAAATTCAATTTATGCCCATCATAACTAATTCCTGTGCTTCAGTTTTCTCACCATCAGCCTTCAATTCTCAGACAAGATGTCCAAACTCATGGCTGGACTGGAGTAACTCTCCGAGGCTGGTCCCTGGAGGCTGGGGTCTGACTTCCCGGGCAGGCAGGAATGAGACAGAGGCCAGAAAGAATGAGGTGGGGGAGCCTGTCCTGCTGGGAGGGGGAAGGTGGGTGGGGGCTGGTGTCATTTCCTGGGTGGCTCTCAGATCACCCTGTCCATCTATATAGCCAACAATGACCAGACACTCTTCCATGCACTTGGTCTCTAGTGACATTCACAGCTATCTTGGGAGGTAGCTACATCTCATTATTCCCATTTTACAGACTAGGCAACTGAGGCTGGGGTTAAATAATTTGCTTAGATGCACACAGTGAATCAGAGATGGGACTGGGAATCACACTGGCAGCTGCTGGTGCTGGGTCTTGGAGGATGAGCGAGGGTTTGTCAGGTAGCAGGTGTCGGGACAGCACAGGTGGAAGGGAGGTGAGACAGGCATGCAGGCATTAGACAGAGAGACCACTGGTGAACTAGTCATTCTGACCTTTACGAAGGGAGCTGGTGAGGGAGGAGGCTGGAGAGAGGGGTAGGACCGGGTTACACAGAGTCCTCAGAAGTCTGTCCACCGCCTGCGGGATGCAGCCCAGAACCTTCTTCCTGGCATTCCAGGTCCGACCTCTGCCTTCTTGGGACACTGTCCCCCTACTTCCAGGGCCTCTGGCTCGTCCCATCGTGCTCCTCCCTGTCCCCATTCTTTATTCCTATTTTCCTGTAAGGATCTCCTCCACTCACCTCTCCCTCATTTGCCACATCCCACCCTCCTGAAGGCCCCCAGATGTCAGCACCCCTAAATCTAGCTGACAGTTGTGGCATCCAGGGTGGCTGACACGGTTGACCATGTGGTCCTTCTGTGGCACTGTGGTCTCCAGGCCTCCTTCCTCCTCCTAGACTCTTGGCTGTGCTCTGCTGGGCTGGTTTTCTCCCTTTTATTATGAGCTGCTGTGACCTTGGTGCCCTTTCCTCTGATGCTGTATCTGTTCTCTCGTCCTAACACGTCGATATGGGTGACTCCTAAGTTAGTATCTTCAGGCTTTTCTTCTACTTGCCTGTTGGACATCTCTGCCCGGACGTCTCACCCAGCATCTGACACCAAGCACAGCATCTCCCCAGAAGCCCCTTCCCTGCCAGGGTTTCCTTCATCAAGTGCCTCAACACCTGCCTCTCCCCCACGGCCAGCTGACCATCTGGTCAGTTCTGCCGATTCTCCCTCCTAAACGTGTCTCAGACTCGTCCCTCCCTTCCACCATGACCGACCCACACGGCTCCTAGCTGACCTCCCCCTGGCCACCTGCTGTCCAGCTTCCCGAGGGAAGATTTAAAACACGTGCATCTCATTGGGTCCTTTCCCTGCTTTTGGCAGAAAATGCAGGTCCCCAAGATGGCCTGCAAGTCTCCACTGGATCTGGTCCCTGCGTCCTGCTGCTCCCTTGGCCACGCTGACCTTCTTCCAGCTCCTCTGGCCCAGGGTGCACACCGTGCCCTCAGCATCCCCTCACGCACCTCCGACCTGGCCGCCTCTGCTCATTCTCTAGGTCTCAGCTTCCCCAGTGGAAACTTCCTGACTCGGACATTCCCTCGAAAGCACATATGTAAACCGGAGCCCATCAGTACTTGCCCCATTATTTGATTCTGCTTACACGCTCATGGGCAAGGGTCTAACTGCCTTGTTCAGGGCTGCATCACCAGCACCCGGTGTCTGGTCTGATCTGTGGGGAGACCCGGCGTCTCCTGCCAGGAGCACCCCCTTCTCTCATCGTGTCCATTCAGTTCAGTGTCCTGCGCCTCCCAGGGGCTGCCCCACACCCCTCTAGCTCCTGCTCATCTCCTGTCCCTCCCTGAAACTTCAGCACTCACTTGGCCTTGGTCACCTGCTGTCCCTCTGGTGCAGCAGGGGGAGGGGGGCAGAAGACCCGGCACCCGTCTTAGCTCTACACCTTCAGATCTTGTGCAGGAGATGGAACCTGAGCCTCACGTCCCGCCCTGCAGGAGTTGCTGCTGTTAAGGGACCAAGAAGGGGAACCTACATGAAAGGGGCTGTGTGGTGCCTGGCCAGAGGTGGGTGATGGTTTGGAGTGTTCCTTAGTAAGAGTTAACAGGCTTAGAACAGGGCCAGGTCCATGCTAAGCTCCGTGGAAGTGTTAGCCATGAATATTTCTCCTTCTGCAGTGGATTAGAAAGAAAAGACCAGCACAGCAAGGCAGCGAGGAGCGGGGAAGGATGCAGGCTTGGGGTCCTGAAGATTCTGGGTCAAACCTGACTCCAGGTACTGGCTGTGTGACCTCGGGCAAGTTGCTGAACCTCTCTGAGCTGTGATTCTAGTTATGAAGCAGAGATAATAACAGCACCAAGCTCCTGGAACTGCTGCCAGTAAGAGCTGGGCTTGGCTGCTGGCACCTGCCCCGGCGTGTGCTCCAGTGCCCTTGGGGAAGGCCCTCGGCCTCCGCCTCTGCCGCCTGCTCTCACATCTAAGGGGCGGGGGGCAGAGAGAGGGCAGAGGGGCGAGGACAAAGCAGCTGGCCCGGGGAATTTCTCTTCATCTTCTCCTCTGAGGAGTTTCAAAGGCGGCCAGTGGCTCTGAGTGTGCCCCCTGCCTGAGTGCCCCCCGCCAGGGCCGTCTCATGCGTGAGGCTCTCTGCCTCAGATGGACTTTCTTATCCGGCGGCCGAGCCTGTGCAGTTCCCAGATGCTGCAGCTCTCCGGCAAGGACAACGGCCTGGGGCTGGCCAGACGCACACACGTGCCCTTCTCCATGCTGGTCTCACGCCCTCCCGCTCGCCCCTCTGCAGGGGCCCACCTTCTTGCCCCTTGGGGCAGAGTGACCCGCAGTGATGAGGCGCAGGGACAGCCAGGCCCAGGTGGAACCTGCGAGCGTCTGTGCGGAAAGATAACGCGGACCTCTGGCTCTGCTCTCCGCATGACCCCAGGCAGAGATTCCAGAACGTCTCTGAGCTTCAGGTTCCTTGTCTGCAAAATGAGGGTAATAACACTCGCCTGGCAGCATGGTTGTGGGATGATGTATGTAAAGTACCTGGCAGCGGGCGAGCCTCGATAAACATTAGTTCTCCTTTGGGGGTGTGTGCGCCTGGTGGTGCAGGGGAGTGTGTGTGTGTGTGTGTGTGTGTCTGCCTCACTCACCTTTTTTTTTTTTTTTCTATTTGATTTTAAGTGTGAGAATAATTCTGCCAGGAGGTATTACCAAGGCAGGACAAAATCATCTGGTCGATGACTTCGCCAGGTTATGGTCACAGGACGGGTGGTACTGTCCTTCCTCCATCCCTCCTGCTCCGTGGCCACCTGTCCTGTTGTTTCTAAAGCTGGTGGGGTCGTCCCCAGCCACGCGGCCCTTTTGCTGGTGAAATGGATATAAACCAAGGCTGAGCAGATTCAACCTGGGGAGACGGCCCTGGCGGGGAGGGGAGCTGAGTGGAGGGAGAGGCTCCAGCAGCCACATAGGGGGCCTGTTACGTGCGTTGCTGTGCCACATGGCTGGCAAGTTGCACAAACACACCTACGTGCTACGCACAGACAGGCTCGTACTGTTAAACCTGTACACACAGCCATAGGGAATCACACACTCACATGCAAATTCTAACAGACACATTAGATCCAATCCATCTGAGTGCTATGTTCAGCTTCCCGGTCCCCACACCCTGGTAGTCACTTTGCAAAGCTGCACATCTATTTCAGGGTAGGGACAGGCTGCGGAGCCAGTGCCCAGACCCTGGGGAACGTCTCCCAGGCAGGGGCCAGCTCACATGAGAAAAAGGATCTTACTTCTTTAGAGTCAGGTTTTGCTTTGTGCCCTAGGGTTAACGCCCCCTCAACTGCTATGGCCACTTTCCTTCTCAAATTGGAAATTCAAGGCCAGTTTCAAAATGGATAAAGATTTATCACCAACAAGGGCCTCTCACAGCACTTGCCAAAGAGGAGTTCTGGAAGGGGTCCTGCGCCATAGCAGAGTCACTGGCAGGGGAGAACAGAGCCCTAGGTGACCTCTCGGAGGAGACAGGCTCATACGCACACAGGACTTCTGGTGGGTTTGTTCTCAGTTTGTCGCATGATTCTACTGAGACAGACACCTCGAATCATCCTAACAGCACCATTACTTTCAGGTCTACTGCGCGAGGGACGGGCTTGACTCATAGAATCTCATGTGATCTTTACAATAACTCTCGAAGGTAGGTACTACTGCGCCTGATTCCACGAAGAGAAAATAAATCCAGGGTGGCTAACTAATGCTGCCCGAGGTCACAGAGCTCGTAGGGGTGTCATCGTACTGAGGTAGGTCCTCTCCCAAGTCTCCTCTCTCCTCCCTGACCCCAGTGATGGACAGGGACCCGCACACTTGTGCCATAGTCACAGGTACTCAGAAGGATGCATAGGCTGGCCTTCATGCAGCTGCCACACACACACACACACACACACACAAACACACATACACATCCCAGACCCATTTAGTTACTGATCCCTCCAAGAACAAAGACTCTCAGAGATTGGACATAAATGTAAACTTTCCTGCCTTTGGAGACATAGTTAAATTTATGGCAGCACTTCTAATCTTATTTTCTTTCAACTTGCTGAGTAAATTTAGCCATTTTCCTGCCTGAAAATTGGATATCATCACCTTACTGAAAGCCTGGGGTTTGTAAACAACTGGGAAGTCCTCAGCATCAAGCAGTGGTCAGACAGCCACAGGATGTGCAGCTGGCCAACCTCCTGTGTGATGTGATTTTCCATACGCATTGATGTAAAAGGTGAACCTGGAACATTCTGTTGAGCCCGAAACAAGGAGGTGCTCAGAATCTAATGGGGACATATCAAAAGGACCCACGGTCTCGCTTGAAGGAGCTGCATTGGCCAAATCTGGGTTAATATGAGCACTGAGGTGAACAACGACACGGATGGATTAAAACGCATCGAATACAAAACGCGATCCATGAGTTAACACTGATGTTAAATTATTTTAAAGGGGGTGAGAAGGGAAAGCTCTTTACAAAAGAACGCCAACTAATGTAAGTAAAAGAAATGGTAGACAATCTCCTTATCACAGCCACCATGGTAATAACTGATTTAGGTAAGACTCATCAATGGATACTAAACCACTGGGTGGGAGACTTCTGGGAAGGAGAATATTCATGCAGTCCCCAGTGATCGCTCTGTAGGGCACCATCAATTACAAAGGGAAGAAGCTATCTCGACAGTGGGGAAATCTGGTAGATTCACGTTGACCAGTTGATCAAACCTAACATCACCAAAAACGGGGCAAACTGTGGTCAGGTGCCTTCTAGCACGAAGCATCAAGGACACATACCTACGGAGTACTGTTGCCAGAAGGTTTAATGTGAGTCTAATCGTGAGGACATAACTGGAAAAATCCCCATTGAGGGCAATTCTGCAAAACTGGTTGGACTCTCAAAACTGTCAATGCCATGAAAGAAAAGAAAAGCAATGAGAAATAGTTCTAGATTTAAGGCGTATAAAGAGTCATGACAACTAAACGCAATGTGTGGTCCCTGATTAGATCTTGTGGCAAACAACAACAACAACAACAACAAAAATGGCCATAAAGGCCACTGGGACAAATAAATGTCCACTGGAAAAGTGGACAGGATCGGGAGATGTGAACATGGGCTGCGTGTCAGATGGCAGGATCGCATCGGTGTTCAATTTCCCAAGTGTGAAAATTGGGTTCTGGTTCTGTGGGTGAATGCCTTGTTCCTAGGAAATGTCACTTAGGAGTGAAGTGATAGGTCTACAACAAATTCTTAAATAGCTCAGTGAAAATAGTGCATGTGTATATATGTGTATGGAGAGAGCGAGCGTGTGCAAATGAGCAAAATGTTAACAATTGTTTGTGGTATGATACTCACAATTTTTCTAAGATTTGAAACTTTTCAAAATTAATTTAGAAAGAAATAAGGAAAAGCAAGAAAGCACCTGCTGTGGTCCAGTCCCTTAATGGGGACAAGGGTGGTGTTGTGGACACAGGTGGCTCCTATCTGCCCACTTCCCTTTTTGCATTCTGCTAAAAGCTCTTTGCCCTCCTTCCCTACCAAGTAGCTGTAGTGTGGAGGCTGCCAAACATGTGTCCTATGCCCTGAAGCAGACACATGACATAGGCTTGGCCAATCGGGGTGCTCCATGCTACTGCCCACTGCGATTGGTCAGGGATGATGTGAGCTGGGCCAATCAGAATTCTTCCTTGGGACCACTAAGTGAAACTTCAGGGAAGTTCCTCCTACTCTGCAATATGGCAGCTGTAGCCTGTGATCCTTGAACTTCTCAGTGTCACTCACTACGAGAATGAAGTATGAACCCAGAGGTGGGTACAGCTGGGAAGCCTGGTGGGAAGAAGGCTTGGCAGTATCAAGTTCTTGGTTCTAAGTCCTGGGGTCCCTACGTTCTGGAAGCTCTGACCTCAGTTCTGTGGTGTACTTGCAGTGTCCCATGTAAATGGTGAGAAGCTAAGGTGTCAGGGGATATGTTAGGGACAGTCACAAAGGACATAGGAGAGGGAGAAGTGTGTGTGTGTGTGTGTGTGTGTGTGTGAGAGAGAGAGAGAGAGAGAGAGAGAGAGAGAGAGAGAGAGAGAGAGAGAGAGAGATGGAGGACACATGTACTTCCAAGAAAGGATTTCTAAAAGAGAAGGAATCTGAGCTGGGCCTCGCAGGACAGAGAAAGTTCTGAAAGGGGCAATATGCCAACTGGAGGAGTTGGGACACTTTGGACAAAGGCAAAGAAGAGGGAATGGGCAGGGAACTATCCTGAGACCCGTAATGGTCTGGTTTGGTGGGTATGTGTTAGCCAGACAGAAGTAGCAGGAGGTAAGGACATTCTCTGATTGAGGCAGATCTGGAAGAGTCCTAAGGTCGTACTAAGGAGTGCAGACTTTACCCTGTGGGCACAGCAAGTTTTTGATTAGAGGAAAATCCTGATCAGACCTGCATTTGGGCAGAGCACTGTCACCATGCCATACGAGCCGACACTCTTGGGGCGAGGAATTTCCCAAGAAAAGGGATGAATTTCCAAGCGCAAGCTCATTTATTTCCCCTGAATAACTTCCACCCAACACAACTATAAAATGGAATATTTGCATTCTCTCCACTGCTTTGTTTTCTAGAATTTGCAGAATGCACTTAGATCGCTTAGGATACACATTAAGGAAGCAATTGCAGCAATCCTTCCTCAGCGAGAGGCACTGTGGTAGACGGTAAAAAATTCCAGCTCTGAACGTAGACAACTTTCATTTGAAGCCCCGCTCAATAATCTGGCCTTGGGCGATTTGTTTAACTTCTCTAAGCCTCAATTTGCTAATCTGTAAAATGGGGGAACTTACTGAAACTACTCATAGGGTTGCTGCCTGGATCCAATGAGATAATCACAGAGTGCAGATCATAACGTCTGCCCTATAATACATTCCTGTTCATTACCAATGATTATTATCATTAGCATTATCAACAGCTGGACCCTGATTGCTACCTGAATGCCACCAGGGACACGAGGTTGCCCATTCCATTGCTGGGCAAGTCTGATCTTTCAGCTGAGCTGGAACCTACTTTGGTTACACTGGCCCTCAGGTCCTAGCAGTGCCAACGCCCCAAAAAGAACGGCTCAGAACCAGAGAAAGAACTGACTCTCCTCCTCCTGGATCCTGCCTCCAGCTCCCTGCCAGAAGTCAAGGGCGGGCTGGGAGCCCTGGCACCACTTGTACTCATGAGATACCATCCACATGTGCCCTAGTTGGGGGCAGGTGGTGGTCAGGAGTGCCTCTGGGCCTCTGACTGAAAACCATCACAGGGACTGCCCAGGGAGGCCCCTCTGGTCCCCTTGTGGGCTTTCTGGGGACCCCAAGGCCCACAGTGGCCAGCCCTGGAGGGCCTGTGGCTTCCTGATCCAGGACTTTCACCAGCTGCAGGAGGGACGGGTGGTCCTCCTGTCCTGGGCTCTCTTTCGCCAAAGTGGCCACACTACACCAGCCAGTCCGGGCCAGACCAGGGTCTAGGAAGAAAGACCCTGGGGGTGGGCGTCACTCTAAACTCTGGCCTCTATACTTCCCAAAGGATGTGGTCTCTGGGAAGGACAGATCCTCAAGCAATTAACCCCTCCTCTCATTTGCATGCCTGTCCCTGGCGGCAGATTTGTATCAACATCCCCAGGGCAAGACAATCTTGTTTCCCCAACAAAACCGATTATGCACATCAGCCCTGGGAATTAATCACCAGCCACGGGGTTGGAGCCAATAAAAAAGGCAGAGATGGGAGGATAAGACCAGGCGGGAGGGAGGCCAGGCCGGGCTGCTTCAGACCCACCCTGCTGGCGGCAGATCCTCTCTGGCCGAGACCCTGTTCTGTCTCCCTGCTTTTCTTTCTCCCCACTTGGCAGTGTCCTGGGAGGGAGGGCCAGCTGGGCATGGGCACGGATAGGGAGTGAGGATCAGCCTGGAGGCACTGGGCAGGCCATCTCCATGTCCCACCTGAACTGCCCCCTAAATAGGAGATGTCCCCATCCTTCGCTGATCCCAGGTCACCGCATGCCCTACCCCTCCATTGGACCCAGGCCCCTCCAATAGAGCCCCCTGGAGGGTTCTTCTTGATGCAGGGGGTGGCGGGTAGGGTCGGGGCGGGAGGGAGGTGAGGAAGGGCTTGGGCCACAGCCACAGCTGCTGGTAGTGAGCCCTGTGCACTACTGTGCAGGCCACTCTGTCTGGGCAGCACCGGGCCCACAGCCCAGCCATCCTCCGCTGGGATCAGCAGGGCGGGGCTGTCTCACCCCTGGAGCAGGGCTGCTGGTGCTACCCAGGAGCACTGGAGTGGGAGCCAGAGGCCCAGCCCCGCCCCTGCACTGTCACACAAGCGCCAGGCCCTCCTATTCCGCAGGACAGTGGCCCTGGCAGCCGGGAGGGTGGGAGGCGCAGTTTACCTGTACTCCAGGGAGAACTTGGTCAGCTCCCTGTTGTTGTGGAGCCACTTGAACTCCAGTGGCCAGCTGCCCTCGGCCATGCACGTGAGCACCAGGCGGTTCCCTTCCAGGTGCACCTGCGTCCGCACAGGCTCCGTCTTGAAATACGGGGACACGTCATCTGCGGGAAACAAAGCCACCGGTTATCACTTGCTCACCTACGTGCCCTGGCTCATTTAGAACCCGGACGCTCCTGGGCAGATGGAGCAGGTGTAGCCAGGTAACTTGCCCAAGGTCACCTGGCTGGGAAGCACCTGAACTCAGGTCAGTCTGACTCCAAGGCTTGGTCTTCAGCGTGAATCCTACGTGCGCACCAAGCAGAGCCTGGCCGTCCTCCCCCACAGGCCACGCCAGGCTCACAGACCTGCTGCCGCCCCCACGCTCTGCCACCTTCCATCCCTCCCCGCTCGGGATTCCCGTCCATTCCATCCTCTTTGCTCTTGGGTTTCTCCCGCCAGGGCAGAAGCCAGGAAGAGCACGTACTGTGCTCCAGCCAAAGGGAATACAAATTTCACAAGGAAAACAGGGAGGCGCCTGGTTCACACAAGGCACAGAGGATGGGGGTCTCCTGAGTTCTGCTCCCCAAGGCTGGGTGAGCCCCTCAAAGGCCTCAAGCACAGAGTCCAGCCAGTGGGCCCCTCCATTGCCAGGCCGCTGGATCCTTCCGTCCCGAGCCAGCCTGCCTCCACCTGCCGGTTCACACCCCAGCTCAGCTGCCCGGAGACAGGAAGCACCGATGTCCAGGCTGCGGGTGTGGGGCCGAGTGGTTGCTGCACCTCCCGGCAGAGTCACCTTAACCCTATGACCTCGCTCAGCCCAGCAGAGCAGACCCCCTGCCCCACAGTTCCCTCGACAGGGACAATGAGCCTCGGCCCTGGACTTCAGGAGATGCTCAGACTAACTGCTTCAGATGGAAAGGACGGAGTGGAGGCCTCTGCCCCCTTGGCCAGCGGGAGAGACCGGCGGAGGGAAAGCGGACAAGGGGGCTGACAGAGGATGGCAGAGGGGGTGGCTCCAAGCCCAACGTTGAGGCACCTGCCTTTTTGGGGCCGGGCGGGACTGGGAGGTGGGAGCCAGCACCTATCTGGTGACAACATCCACAGAGACTACAGAACTTGCTGTGTTCTGGGCTGTTCTAGGGGCTCTACCACAGGCTCATTTAATCCTCATGGCAATCCCACGACTAGAGGGGATCATAACCCACATTTCGGAGAGGGGACACTGAGGCCCGGAGGGATTAGAAACCTGCCCAAGGTCACAGAGCCCAGAGGGATGAGCTAAGCCCTGCTCAGGCCAAGTGCTGGAGCGCTCACCTCCCTCGGTGACGCTGGGACCAGGGTGGGAGGAGAGGATGGATGTACAGAAAGAACCCACAGGCTCCCGGAGTTTGTGCTTGGAGCCCTTGCATTTGACAGACTGAGGGAGCGAGTTCAGGAAGCGCCATCCGCAGCTCACCTGCTGGGCATCCACCTGCGCTACGGGCTGGAAGCGGCGAATGGAGGCTCAGGTCCACTCAGGTCCAGGCTCGCCAGCCCAAGCACACCCCCCCCCCCCGCTGACCACGCCGTGCCCAGAGGGTGGGCCGGGCTCGGAGCCACGCAGGCAGCTGCTGGCAGGGCGGGCCCTGGGCACCCCGACCTCCAGCACCCACAGCCCTGTCTACCTTCCCTCCACTGCTCCTGGGGGTGGGTAAACATTCACCTTCCTGAGTCTCAGTGTCTCCACCTGCGGACGCAGGACGAGAAATAGCGACCTGCGCGTCCACGCGTTGGAGGAGACGGAGATCGTGAAAATGCTGGCCCTGTGCCCAGCCCCGAGTGGATGTCCTGCAAATGGCCATTTCTGTCCTGCTTGTGGAAGTGCGGGTGTCCCGGAGCCAGCTATCCTCTGTGAGCCCAGCAGGTGGGACACCACCAGATCCTTCTTTCGGTGGAAGAAATGGAGCAAACCAGAGGAGGAAGAGGAAGCGGGTGGGAGGGGTGGACCCAGGCTGGCCACCGGCCGGGGCGGGGAGCGCAGGGCCACCCCTGCACCCGGAGCTGCTACCAACCCTCACGGTGGGGGCTAACCCGAGGGTGGGCTGATGATGGCTCAGGGGCAAGTGCGGCAAAAGGCCCCACCCCGACCGCTCTCTGCGTCTCCCTGTCTGACTGCTGATGTTTTCGACCGCGCATCTCTTGCGCTCATCCTTCCACTGCTCTTAACAACGGCCAGGTGAATGAACACATGGTCTGAAAACGGGTTGAGAAGGCGCTTCTTTTAGAGTGGGGCCTGGGGGAGTGTGCACCAGCCCTTGGTCCCTCCCAGGGGTGCCTGTGCCTCTGGGGCCCTGGCCCACCTCTGGCCGGGTGGCGGGGAGGGCTGCGGGCACCCATTTGCCAAGGAAAAGGACTCGCCGCCAGCTGCCTGCCAGGCAGCCAGCTCTGCTCTCAGCTTAACAAATGGGCACATTCTCACTTCAAAGGCGCATTCATATTCTCCAGCAGCTTTCAAGAGCCCTTTGAATCGCATTTTTAAAAACCCTCTGTTCGTTGCTGTCATCACTCGTTTGTTTTAAAACAATAACGTTCCCAGCCCCCGAGTGATTAAATCCCTTCGATGTGGGGCTGACTCAGAGCCAAAACCGTCAGGGGGGGCGGGCAGTGTGTGTCTGCAAGCACACGCGTGCACACGCGAGAGCGCACACACGCCCGGACACCCTCGCCTCTGTAAACCTGCTCACTGGGCAATTTGCTCCTAGGTCTGCGTTTGCCAGTTCATTCCCCAGGTCCCCCCAGGGGTGCCAGCCTGCAGCCGAATGACTTTTGCTCAGATGGGTTGATTCCGGTGGCTGCCGGGGACAATGGCTCCAAGGAGGAGGAGAGGGAGGGAGACCGTTTCCCGAGGCTCGGCGGGGTCCCGGGCCCTGGGTGGGTGCTCCGCATCCCTCATCCCATGTTATGCTCACAGGCTCCTCTCCCCACGCCCCTGCAGTGGGGTCACCCCCTCCCCAAAGGCTTCCTGCCCTCTGGATGCAGGGGATCCTGGGAGGGAGGCCCTACCCAGGATCGTGTAGGAGGAAGGGCACACCGAGGGGACAGGATGCTGGTGGGATAATAGTGTGTGTGTGTGTCTGTGTGTGTGCATGTGTGTCTGTGGCTGTGTCCATGTATCTGCGAATGTCAACATGTCTATGCACATCTGTGTATGCATGTCTATGTGTTCAGGTATGTGTGTCTGTGGGTCTGTTTCTGTGTGTGTAGACATATTTCTGTGTGTGTGTGTGTGTGTTTATGTGCAGAGACAGATTTTTGTGCTGTGAATGCACAGGAGGGTAACACAGACTACTGATTGACCTGGGGAAAGTTACTTAACTTCTTTGCACCTCAGTTTACTTAGCTTTGAATTGGGGATATGTTTGCTGTGAAGATTAAATAAATTAATAAATATATAGTGCTTAGAACAGAGCCTGACACATGCTATAGGAAGGGTGGCCATTATACTATTGATCATATATGCAGGTGGGCAGACTAGCCCAGAGAGAAGAACTCGTATCATATTGGCAGGGGTCAGAAGCTCCCTCCTGCCTTAGTCATAGAATGGTGCAGTATACAACCTGTGCAACTGTACACGATAGCCCTGTTAGCCACGCTCTCAGTAGGAAGGGGATAATTGAGAATGAGGGAGAATTTTGGATAGAAAGAATTAACATTATAAAGATGTAATTCTCTTAAACTTTTCTTCACTTCAAAAACACACAGAGGATTTTGTAAGTATTACAAAAGTTGATTCTAAAGTTCACATTAAAAAAACACAAAAGAAAATTCTGAAAAAGAATGGCAAATGGAAGACTAGCATGGACGTTGAACTATGTTATAAAGCTGCAATAGTTAAAACATGTATTCTTGTGCAAACAGATTGATGAAGGAATAGTCTAGAAGTCTAGAAATAGACCCAAATACATATGGGGATATTTAATGTATGATGAAAGCAGACTTTCAAATCAGTGGGTAAAAGACCAATTATTCAACAAATGGTTTTGGAATGGCTAGGGAGCCATTTGGGGATAAAAAATAAAGTTGAATCTCTTCCTGAGATTTTACCTCAAAAATAAATGCTAGATAGATCAATGTTTTAAACATGAAAAACGAAATTCTAAAAGAACTAGAAAAAAAAATCACAGAGATTCAAAAATATACAATCTTGGCGAAGCAAAATACTTGCCAAGTACTTTCTAAGTACTCTACAAACTCCAGAAGGCCATAGAACAGATTGATACCTTCCACTACAAAAAAATTCTGCATTGGGAAAAAAAACCCTTGTAAACAAAAAGGAGCGACAAACGACAGACCAGGGGAAGATATTTGTAACTCTTATCACGGGCAAAGAGCTAATTTTCCTGATATAAAAATGTTCCCACAAATCAATAAGAAAAAGATTAACAAACCAATAGAAAAATGGGCAAAGAATATGAAGTTCCCAGAAAAGAATCACAAATGTCCCTGGAAGGCGTACAAAGACGCTCAGCCTCACGCTAGGAGAAAGGCAAACTAAAACCCAGCAAGGTACCATTTCTTCCCCATCCCATCAGCCGAGATGCACGAGTGCAATGCTTGGGCGGCCGACGTGTAGGGACCGGCACGCTCGCGCCCAGCTCCGTGGGGCCGTGGCGTGGCGCGCCGTCTGCGGAGAGCGATCCAGCAATGCTATCAGAGCTGAAATGCACATGTCCTCCAATTCACCAGCTCTTCGAGGAATTCGCCCTCCACAGACGCACCGTGCGTGTGCGAAATGACGGCACTTCAGAACCATACGGCTCGTGGCAGCAAAGGCTTGGAAACGACCCGAATGTGCACCGAGAGAGCACTGGTTAAAGAAACGACTGCGCCTCCAAACAATAGAATTCTCCGCAGTAGAGAGTGCTGGAACGATCTTTGAGAACTACCGGTAAGTGACAGAAGCGAGGTACTGAACCGGGGGGATAATCTCCTGCTGTTTATGTAGAAGTTTTTTCTTCAAGTATAAAAATATATTTGCTTGTATAGGCACAGGCTCTTTCTAGTGGGTACGTGAGAAACTGGTCCGGTGATGCTTTGGGGAGAACTGGGTGTCCGGGGACTTGGGTGGGTCAGGGGGGTGACGTTGCCACTTTGTATAACTTTTATATTATAGACCACAGGTATTAATTACTCTCTGACGACCAGATACATGCATCCATGTATGCGAGTGTGCAGGGGGGGCAGTCATGGGATAGCCCTGCTGGGGACAGGGGAAAGGACAAGCCCCGTGTGTGTGATTCCGGGGTGTCACATGGCCGGAGGTCCCTGACTACCGCAGCCTGAGACCCATGAATGAAGAGCTGCCTTCAGAGGGAGGCAAAAGGCCCCAGCCCAGGGCTTCCTTCTGATTTCCCATACAGGTCAAGGGGCCACTGATTGCCATTTTCCCTTGATATTCCCACTGAATACTCCTATTGTCACCCTTAGGCTCCAGCTAAATGGCCTCATACAGAAGCTAATCTCAACTTCAACTTTTCCCCTCCCTGTAGCCCCCTCCAAAATAATGTCATCTTTCTCCAGAGTGGCCAGGGTCCCTCCACCTCCATGGCTCCGGGGATTTGACTTCCCAGCCAGCCCGGCCCTGGGAACTGCACATCCCACGGAGCCGTTCCTGCTGGGAGTGCCTGCCAGCCGGTGGGGGAAGCCGGGGTGAAGGCCTCCACCAGCCACCTACTGGCCAAAAGATGTCCGTCTGGCCTCCAGAGCAAGCATAAAGGGGTATGGAACCTGGACAAACTCCCTTCCCAGCTCTGAAACATCCACCAGCCTTTCTCTCTTAGTGGCGCCTTTGCAGGCTCATAGTAATGGCTCGGTCATCCAAGCTTCCCTGGAATGCTTGGGAACCAGGCGGGAGCCTGGGATTCCGAGACTTGCAAACTCTTCTGCCACCTCCTAGTCTCAGCTTGGTCCCCTTTGTCCCAGCTGATCACCACGGCCTCCTAACAGGTGCCCAGAAGCCCAGCTCTCTAGACCTGGCTGGCTACAGACCCAAGCAGGACGGACCCTGCATCACAGCAGCAGGGGCTCAGAGTCGTCACCAAACCTCACTTCTCCCCAAACTTCTATTCCTGCTGCCACCGTTATTCCATACTATTCATGGAACTTTCTATATCGCGGGCCAAGAGATAATTTTCCTGATATAGAAATGTTGACATCCATCCACTTGACATCCGTCATCTCAGTTAAGAGTCACGAGAACTTGTCAAGGAAAGTACTGTCACTGTCCCCATTTGACATATGAGAAGACCGACACTCGGAAAGGCTCTGTAATTGGATTCTGCCACACAGGTATAAACCCAGATCTGGTGGATTCCAGAGCCCTAGATCTTTCTATCGCTGACACAGGACTTCCTGAAGCTGCCTCACCCTTCACGCCCCGACCTGGAACACCACAGGTGGCAGGTGAGGGACGGGGGACGTTCGCCGAGGTTGGAGGCCTCTCTCGGGGCACTGGTGTTGGAGTCACGAGCACAGGTCATGCGGCATTCCTGCCCCAGCTTGCAATGTCGTGGCCCAGAGCCAGATCTGGGGGTGAGGGTGAAATAGGTGGCCTGGCTGGGAATTAGCTAGAAGGATAATGGCTCAAACATCCCAAGGAGAAACTGGTTTGCCCGGGGTGGGGGGTGAAGGTTCCAGAGGGGTCCAGAGCGTTCCAGAGGGATGAGCTAACAAGGTGCAGGGAAAGAAGCCTGTATATGAAAGGGATCAAACAGTACGGCAGATGAACAGACGTAGGCATGAGATGCCAAGTAGAATGAGGCAGAGGCCAGAGCCTTGGGGGCTTTTTGGGAAGAAGAGGCTGTGCTGGGGACCCTACCCACAGCTCTGCTTACCACATAAGCCCCCAGGAGCCACCTTTTCCAGGAATCTCGGTTGAAGGTCCCAGTGGGAGAAGACAAATTGGGTATGAATCCCTTTCCTATCTCACTCAAGTTTGATCTCCAGCAAATTCACCTCCTGGGCCTTACCCCTCATCTCCTGGTAAAACATTGTAAAACCCTGCCCCAGAGGCTGCCAGGAGGATCTAAGCTAAACAAGCTGATGGATGTGAAGCTTCAGCCAAGGAGCCTGGTGCCTCAGGGGTGCCCCTTTCTGCCACGCAAACCTTGAGGGTGACCACGTGGGAAGAGATGGGGGTGGGGCGGGGGCTGTTTTGATTGTCCCACCCCTTTCCTGCTTCTCAGAACCGTCCCCTGAAGGAGCTCACAGACT
Source organism: Indri indri (assembly GCA_004363605.1). NCBI lineage: Eukaryota > Metazoa > Chordata > Mammalia > Primates > Indriidae > Indri > Indri indri. Next base: position 2,066 of record RJWJ010026434.1, on the reverse strand, counting down.
CCTGAATGTTCCACACCTGAGACTTAAGACGGTCATTCCATGCTGCCTCAAAAACCGGGTTCTGCCCAGGATGGCTCGTAAGGTCTCGAGCAAAGTGTCAGGACTGGGGTAGAGACGGCTTGGGCCTCAGGAAGGGATGCAAAACCCCGGGCAGGGGGCTCAGGAACAGGGTGTTGCGGGGCTCGGAGGCACCTCCAGCTGCTCCTCGATGCTCCCCCTCCCTCCCACCTCCATGCCTGGCACGGCCCACTGCTCCTGCCCCCCCAGCCAGGGCCCCACGGCACCCCAGCCCCTCCCTTTGGAGTCCCGCCTGCTGTTGCCGCTCCCACTAATGAGATGCTAACTTATGCCCCTCCCCAGCCTCCCCGTCTCCTGGCAGATGCCAGGCCCTACGCGGCCCCGCCTGCATGCCAAGTGCTTCATTAGCCAGCAAGGAAGGCTCTCGCTCTCCTTAATCTGGTCCTCGCCCGTGACCTTCAGGAGCCAGGCTCCTTCCGACTGGGGGCCTGGGAGGGTGCAATCTATTATGCCATGGCCCCCACAGCTGCCACCGCCGAATGGATTTCTTGCTCAGAAAAGCGTGTTCAAAAAGCATCTAATGGAACGGATCATCAATTTGTTTGAATACACATCTAATCTGATTAGGGGGCGGCTGGCCACCAGGGCAGGCAGCGCAACTGAGCCTCGACATGGCCCTGGGGACTCGTAAGCCGGGTGGCGGGGCCCAGCCCAGGGAAGGAGGGTACGTGCCCGAGCCTCCACCCAGCCTTCCCGGGGCTCGGCCCACTGTATGTCCAGCCAAAGAGTCACAGAGAAGAGCAAATCACGCAGATGCCTGAAGGACTGGGCCGATGCCTCCTGTTTTTCTACAGCCCTGGCACCAGGCACACGGCCTGGGACAGAGAGGATGCTCAGGAAATATGTGGCGAATGAGTGACAATAAAGCCTGGCATAGAAGCCAAGGGATGTTACTAGTGTCACGTCTGGGATAAGACTGGTTGATGTCTGCGCTGGGTTGAATAGCATCTCCCCCAAATTCATGTTCTTCCTGGGACCTCAGAACGTGACCTTATTTGGAAATAGAGTCTTTGCAGATGTAATTAGTTAAGGTGAGGTCATACTGAAGTGGGGTGGGCCTTACATGACTGGTGTCTCTACAAGAGGAGAAGAAACAGAGACAGAGACAGGTGAGGAGAAGACGGCCGCGGAAGACAGAGGCGGAGACGTAGCTATAAGCCACGGCAGCCGCCTGGGGTGGCAAGAGGCAGGAAGGATGCTCTGCTAGAGCCTTCAGAGGGAGTGTGGCCCTGCTGCCACCTCGATTTCAGACTTCTCGCCTCCAGAACTATGAGAGAGTAAGTTTCTGTTGGTTAAAGCCACCCAGTTTGCAGTACTTTCTTAGGGCAGCTCTAGGAAACTCACACAATGCCTTATGGAAACTTCTGTCCGTCATTCCACAGAAGCCAGCATGGCAGAGAACCAGAGCACTGGGATGTGAGTCTGGGGCCCGAGTCCTGCCTCGCTGGACGGTCCTTCCCAGACATGTCATATCCGCCATGCCCCAGGGCCTTTGCTCCTGCCATTCTGTTCCCCTGGGGCGCCCTTTCTTTCCTTCCTGGTGGGGAAAACGTAGGTGTTCCATCCATGCTGGCTCCTGTCCTGCAGCCCTTCACAACTCAAATGCCACGTCCCCTGTAACACTTCCTGACGTCCTCCCTCCTGTCCCTCGACTCCTGAGGTTGCCTCTCCCACAGTATGTGTGGTGCCTCCCATGACAGTATGTCACCCCCGGTAGGTAGACTGGGGCTCCCTCCTCTCCCCAGCCCCAGAAATGAAAAAGTGGGCAAACAACTTGCCGTGGACCCCACCCAGCCAGGTCCTTCCCCTCCTGGGGACTGACCATCCTAGGGGGTCTCTCCACTCCTGTCCAGCTCTGACGCTGCAGGGTCTGAGTGGCTGTGTGGGGGATGACCACTGGGCCTGGCATGGACCCCGTGGGCTCAAATCCAGTGGACTCTGCCACTTGCTAGCCACGTGACCCTGGGCAGCTCTCTATAGCTTGGCCG
>RJWJ010026433.1:10986-23112 GCA_004363605.1 Indri indri | reverse complement strand
CATTTGTGAGCCATTGCCACAAAAAATAACAATTACAATTCCTATCCTTGACTGTAAATTATGGATTGGAAGTTTTTGTTTTTAGTTCATATTTTATAATTTGTTTAAGAGATCTAGTTTTGTTTCCTGTTTAGGGTAAACTTCATGATCCAGAAGGCATGGGAATTATTCCAAGAATAGTGCAAGATATTTTTAATTATATTTACTCCATGGATGAAAATTTGGAATTCCACATTAAGGTAAATTCCTTGGAGAAAGATTGTATTTTATTTTACACCTAGAATAATTAAATGCTAGTTTCTTAAAGCAATTTTAAAAATTATTTTTATGGACAAGCAGAGTTGAGAGATCATTAGAATTAGCAAACTCGGATTCTTATTCATCTGCCGTTAGATGACCTTAAATAAATTAGCTAAGTTTTTCTTGCTTTTAGCTTCCTCCGTAAAATAAAGGAGTTTGCTTTACTACAGAACACGAAGGTTCCTACTCTAACTATTCTGATTCGTTTTAGATGAGGATGTGTGATGGAAATGACTTTTAATTTTAGTTATTTAAGGAGTTTTGCTAATTTGTGTCTTCCCATTAGAATGTGAGCTATGGCTGGTATGTTGATAACTCTGGCCTCCTAGTGTAGACAATACCTGGCACTTAGACCTCAATAAATATTTAATGACTAAATGCATGAGCTGTTTTATAATTTTAATTGGTTGACCTTTTTTCCTTCTTTATTGCCGTTTAGGTTTCATATTTTGAAATATATTTGGATAAGATAAGGGACCTATTAGATGGTAAGTTAAATTCTTGCTTTTTGATCAGTTTTGAATAGCACCAGTTACTTCTGTTTTAGAGACAGTGTGTAGCTTTGTCCCCCCACCCCGCCAGCTAGAGTACAGTGGCACGATCATGGTTCACTGCAATGTCAGACTCCTGGGCTCAAGCAATTCTCCTGCCTCAGCCTTCCAAGTAATTGGGACTACAGGCACACACTGCCATGCCCAGCTGATTTTTCTATGTTCCTCAGGCTGGTTTTGAACTCCTGGGCTCAAGTGGTCCTCCTGCCTTGGCCTCCCAAAGTGCTAGGATTATAGGCATGAGCCACTGCTCCTGGCCCTGTTACTTCATTTTTCATTGTAGATGTGAGACCATTTTTTGATAACCTATATGAAATTGTCTTAAACTATAGGAAATGGACATTTAAAAGTTTTTCTTTTGAAGTTTTAGATGACTGCCTTTTGATATGTAGAATAACTTGTTTGAAGCACACATTATGAATACTTGTTTTAAGTAGTTATTAAGAGCATTGGATCGGAAGTTAGAGAACCTGAGCCCTGAGTTCTAGTCTTCTGTCATCTGTCAGGTGGATATATTGTCCTTGGGCAAACCATGAACCACTCAGTCTTAATGCTCTTATTTATAAAATGTGGGCAGTAGAGGTTGGCGTAGACTTAAAATTTCTGTGTTCCTGCATTGGTTTCTGTTTAAATCTCCTACTATGTCTACAGGTCTGCTTTAAAAGCAATGTTTCTATTTTCCTTTAAAGTTCGCTTATTGCTGTTAGGCTGCTTGGGGAAGTCTTTCAGTTGAATTATTTATTTTATAGCCAGTGTTATAGTTTAGGAGAAGTTGCTAATAGTATTTATTTTTCTTTTTCAGTTTCAAAGACCAACCTTTCAGTCCATGAAGACAAAAACCGAGTCCCCTATGTAAAGGTACTATTAAAATAATATATTAATAGTTGTTTAGAAAAGCCATGTAATAGGTTTTTTACAAGATAATCAGGCCGGGTGTGGTGGCTCACGCCTGTAATCCTAACACTCTGGGAGGCTGGGGCGGGTGGATTGTTTGAGCTCAGGAGTTCAAGACCAGCCTGAGCAAGAGTGAGACCCCGTCTCTACTAAAAAAATAGAAAGAAATTAGCTGGATAATTAAAAATATATGTAGAAAAAATTAGCTGGGCATGGTGGCGCATGCCTGTAGTCCTAGCTACTCGGGAGGCTGAGGCAGGAGGATCGCCTGAGCCCAGGAGTTTGAGGTGGCTGTGAGCTAGGCTAATGCCACGGCACTCTAGCCCGGGCAACAGAGTGAGACTCTGTCTCAAAAAAAAAAAAAAAGAAAAAAAAGATATCAAAGTAATTTTTTAAAAATTATTTCACAGGGATGCACAGAGCGTTTTGTATGTAGTCCAGATGAAGTTATGGATACCATAGATGAAGGAAAATCGAACAGACATGTAGCAGTTACAAGTAAGTAGAGTATTTGACACTGGGGCTAGGGTATAAAACAACCTTAAAATATTCTTATCCAGTTGATTATCAGTTTTTTATTTATGTAAATTAATGCTGCAGGAAAATTGTTAGTAAAAGAAAGCCATGTTTGTTCATAGTTTGTGTAATTTCATTGCAGATATGAATGAACATAGCTCCAGGAGTCACAGTATATTTCTTATTAATGTAAAACAAGAGAACACACAAACGGAGCAAAAACTGAGTGGAAAACTTTATCTGGTCGATTTAGCTGGTAGTGAAAAGGTAAAGTCTTTATATGTTTTGATAAATATTTAAATATTTTTATAAACTTTAGCTTGAGTTCGGACTCATGAAGGGACTCATTGTTACATCTTGAAAATTTACCAAATTGGGTTTGGTAATCTGAGAATTACAACTGTTGATACCAATGCTTTGTGGTTATATAAACTGAATAATCAGTTCTAAATTACTGTTATTTGACCATAGTCCAGTTCAGCCAATACGTGCTACCTTTTACTTAAGATGTATATTTTTATTGAGAATTTGTTTGTCATATGTCATTAAAAATTTCATTAGGTATCCCTTTCTTAATTTTTGGTATCTATTTTATCCATATTGGCAGTGCGCTCCCTGTTAAAACTGGTTAATATCCATTAATCCTTTCTGGTTTGGTTGTACTTATTTCTTTCCTTTAGATGATTATTTCTTTATTATAGTTCTGCACAGTCTGATTCTAGTTTAAACTGAAATCAGAATAAGTTTGAACGTTTTAATATGGACCTCTGTGACCATTTTTGCTGTTCTGCTAATTTTGTTTCTTCTGCTTAGAATGATGTACCTATTTTATTTTACTCAAAAGTCTTATACACGTCTTTCAAAGACTATCTGTAATCTTGTGAGTTCTTAGAAGCCATCTCTTTTGCCAACGTTGCTTATTTATTTGTCTAACCTATCTTTAACGTAGGTATTTATACATCTTATATTTTTGAAAAAGAAACAAGTTTGCTTATGTGTTTAAACTCAGTCTCCATTTTCTAACAGTTATATCAGCATTATGTGTTTGCAAATTTTAGAAGATTTCTTTCTTCTATTGTAGCAAAAGGGGACTAACAAATTAATGAACTACAAAATTTACATGTAAATTGGTTATTTTCAGGAGCACCCACAAATTAAAAATAAGATTTGATGTCTCTTTAATCATTATCTTGTCATATAACTAGTTGCTTGACCAAGTTCTTAGAAGAGTAGTACTCAAGAAATAGTGGTACCTTAGGGTCAGTGCTTGGCAGATAACATCATGATGCTTTTCATATTTTTCTTTCTTTTTTACTGGTTATTGATGATGTGTGAACTTTTTAGAAAACTCAATGTTATCTTAAACTTGTACTTTTGTTTCATTCTTTTGAAATATTATGTATAGGTTAGTAAAACTGGAGCTGAAGGTGCTGTGCTGGATGAAGCTAAGAACATCAACAAGTCACTTTCTGCTCTTGGAAATGTCATTTCTGCTTTGGCTGAGGGTAGTGTGAGTATACATGTCTTCTATTTCCCCATTATCTTATGGGGAATTATTTAAACACAAACGTATATGTATGCATGAGTGTGTGTGTGCGTGTGTGTGAGAGAGATTTGCTGTGTTTGAATCAGTATGTGTAAATTAGTTGTTAGGAGTTTATTTTATAGTATTAGTACATATATCCTACTTTGCATCTTAATATCAAGCAGTTAAAATAACTGAAATAATTTTTTAATTTATTTAAAGTAGCATATTTACGTAATAAATTTTATTATTTAGAAACCCACTGATCCTTCTGTTTTCTTTCTTTGTTTTTTTATGTAGACATATGTTCCATATCGAGATAGTAAAATGACAAGAATCCTTCAAGATTCACTAGGTGGCAACTGTAGAACCACTATTGTAATTTGCTGCTCTCCGTCATCATACAATGAGTCTGAAACAAAATCTACACTTTTATTTGGTCAAAGGTTTGTTAAGAAAACACAAAGCCTAAATGTAGATGGCCTTTTATTAATTAAATCTAAGAAAGTGGACCGGACGTGGTGGCTCATGCCTGTAATCCTAGCACTCTGGGAGGCCGAGGTGGGAGGATCGTTTGAGCTCAGGAGTTCAAGACCAGCCTGAGCAAGAGCGAGACCCCGTCTTTACTAAAAATAGAAAGAAATTAGCTGGACAACTAAAAATTTATAGAAAAAATTAGCCGGGCATGGTGGTGCATGCCTGTAGTCCTAGCTACTCAGGAGGCTGAGGCAGTAGGATTGCTTGAGCCCAGGGTTGAGGTTGCTGTGAGCTAGGCTGACGCCACGGCACTCTAGCCCAGGCTACAGAGGAGACTCTGTCTCAAAAAATAAATAAATAAATCTAAGAAAATGTCAGATAGTTCTTATTCAAATCAGTGTGTATTGTTAGTTTGCTAGACACTCATTTTTAATTGAAAGGCATAATACAAGCGAGGTCCATTTTTTTAGGCTGCTTGGTTTGAGTTAAGTTTCAGTACATATTAAAGTCAAATGTTAACTTTAGTCACATTATGTGGCAGTCTTTAACATTAAAGAATATAAATATTTGAATCAGATGATAAAGTAAAAGCCTGGCAAAAACAATCCTGTTGACATAAATGATAGGATCAAATAATGTATGAGATGGTTAGTCTAGGAAAGTCAATAATTTATCTTTGGCCTTCAGCAATAATTTCTTAATTTGGACTTGCAAATGAATAGGAAAAATATAGGCCCTTGTTTTTTTATTTTCAGTGGATTGTTCCTTTTATTTTTTAATTCAGAGATTTGGGGGGCTGACTTCAAATTTAGTTGAATTGTGAAAAAGCACTATATATTATAGTTTTTAATATTTAATCTAACAGATAACTGGACAAGAATAGTTATATTATGTAGCCAATATATACATATGTTACATAGGATGTCAGTTAAAAATAATTTTAGTCACATCCTTTTTTCCCCTCCAATTACGTCTCTTAGGGCCAAAACAATTAAGAACACAGTTTGTGTCAATGTAGAGTTAACTGCAGAACAGTGGAAAAAGAAGTATGAGAAAGAAAAAGAAAAAAATAAGATCCTGCGGAACACCATTCAGTGGCTTGAAAATGAACTCAACCGATGGCGTAATGGTAATAACTTAAGAATTTGTCATCTTAGGTCTGTTGGATACAGAGTTGAGCTAATTTTTAAATTTGAGATTCTGACATGATTGTTAATGAAAATAATAGGCCAGGTGCCGTGGCTCACGCCAATAATCCCAGCACTTTGGGAGGCCAAGGTGGGAGGATTGCTTGAGACCACAAGTTCTAGATTAGTCTGAACAACATAGTGAGACCCCCATCTCTACAAAAAATTTTTTGAAAGCAGCCTGGTGTGTTGTCCTAGCTGTAGTCCTAGCTGCTTGGGAGGCTGAGGTGGGAAAATCTCTTGAGCCCAGAAGTTTGAGGTTATAGTGAGCTATGATTGTGCCACTGCACTCCAACTTGGGTGACAGAGTGAGACCCTGTCTCTGAAAAAAAGGAATGAAAAAGAAAAGAGTGGGCGCGGTGGCTCACACCTGTAGTCTCAGCACTCTGGGAGGCTGAGACAGGAGGATTGCTTGAGCTCAGGACTTTGCGACCAGCCCGAGCAAGAACAAGATCCCATCTCTACTAAAAATAGAAAAAATTAGCTGGTGTGGTGGCGTGCACCTGTAGTCCCAGTGACTCGGAAGGCTGAGTCAGAAGGATCACTTGAGCCCCCAGGAGTCTGAGGTTGCTGTGAGCTAGGGTGACGCCACAGCATTCTAGCCCAGGCAACAGAGTGAGACTTTGTCTGAAGAAAGAAAGAAAAAGAAAAGGACAAAGCATATCCATTGTTACTTTTTATGCATTTATGCATTTAGGGATCATCAGAAATGAATAAAATCTTTTATATTAAATTTTGATTTTACCTGAAATAATAAGTATAGAGGCATAGAGGCCAATTAGGAAGTCACAAGATGGTAAGATACCTCGATTAAAATGGAAATAATAAAATGACAAGATTTGGTGACTAGATTTAGAAGAAAGGAGGAGGGCAAAGATAATTTTAGCTGTTCAAATCTCAGGGACTGAATAGATAGGAAAGTTGATAAGAATGCTCAAATTGAATGAGAGAGCGGGATGGTAGAATAGGATTCTCCAGAGATCACCCCATGCAGAAACATCTATTTTAATAACTAATCCGCACAGAAAAATACCTTTGCAAGAGCTAGGGAAACCAGGTGAGCAATCGCAGTACCTGGTTGTGGCACAATAATAAGAAAAGCTACATCAAAGAGGGTAGGAAGGATAGTTTTATGTTACCCGCGTTACCTCTCTGCCAACCCCAGGCAGCACAGCATGGAAAGAGATATTGTCCATTTTGGGGAAAAAGGAAAGTGAGCACAGGACTTTGCCTTGGAGCCCACCATAGTCCTACCACAGTAAAACCTGGTCCAGTGGGAGCCTGCAGTTGAAGGGTTGAGGCCTACAAGGCAGACTTCATCTTAGACTTCAGTGACCCTGGACTTCTGGCCTGTTCAGCACTGTACCACTGCAATGGCTCTGGGCTTCAGAACCATAACAGATGGCCTGCCTAGAATCTTTGGATGGTCTGACTATTGAAGGGCTTCTTCAGACAAAGCCGGTCTGTGGAGACTGGAATAAGTACTTAGGTCTTCAAATGCGCAGACATCGACACAAGCCACAATGATCAAGAACAGTCAGGGAAGCGTGACATCACCAAAGGGATAAAGTGCCAGCACGGGCTCTAAAGAAATGGAAATGTGTGCACTATCTGACAAAGACTATAAGAAACTTTTAAGGAAGCTCAGTGAACTTCAAGAAGATACATAGAGACAGTTCAGTGAAATGAGGAAAACAATAAATGACCAGAACAAGAAATTTAACGGAGACATTGAAATTATTTTTAAAAATCAAACAGAAATCTTGGAGCTGAAAAATACAATGAACAAAATGAAAAATATAGTAGAGAGCATCAGCAGAATTGATCAAGCAGAAGAAAGAATGTGTGTGGAGTTGAAGATAGGTTATTTGGAAACATACAGTCGGAGAAGAAAAATGAAAAAAAGGAAATTGAATAAAATTAAAATTTGTTTTAGACATGTAGATTTTTATTAACCAGTCTATGGTCTTATTTTAGGGGAGAAAGTGCCTATTGATGAACAGTTCGACAAAGAGAAAGCCAACTTGGAAGCTTTTACAGTGGATAAAGATATTACTATTACCAATGATAAACCAGCAACCACAATTGGAGTTACAGGGAATTTTACTGATGCTGAGAAAAGAAAGTGTGAAGAAGAAATTGCTAAATTATACAAACAACTTGATGACAAGGTAGATATCGTTTGTTTTAGGTCTGTTTTGAGAATATTATTGATTTCAATATCGTGGGTACTTATGGTTATACATCTTTGTTTCCTGTTAGTTAACCTTTTAAAAATCACTGTATTAACAGAAAATGTAAAATAGTTTCAGATTCTGTGTGGAAACTGTATGAGGGCATATCCTTTTATTCCCTCTTTTTTTAAGCTAATAGAAGTTTCTAAAGAAAATTTGGCATTAAAGAGCCTTAATGATATGACCTCTTAAAATCAGGGATCTGAGGGCCCTCTCAAAAGATGATACAAAAGACTAGGGGAAGAGAATAGCATGGAAATCAGACGCTGTTTTGCTCATGTCAGTAATGTTAGTAGTGTGGGAAAAATTCTGAACGGAACGCAGGGACAAGAGCAATAAAAAGACTAGAGGAAAATTGTTTTTTTTTTTAAGTTGATATTTTTAGTATTTTAAGTGAGATGGCAGGTACTGAGTAGTTACTTGAGCATTATTTTCAATATTAGCCTTAAACATGTTATTTTTTTTAGCATTTAAAGTATTTAATGAATAGCTTTCATAAACATAAGCCTTTTGTCTTACTATGTGAGAAATAGTTATACTTACTGATAATTCCTTCTGTTTTGTCATTTTCTTAAGAAAGATTAAAATACTTATGTTGAATTTGGAGAAACAGTTCTGAAGTATTTCTGGGGGAGTGGTGGTCTTACAACTTGTATTGGGAAACAATTAGAACCAGGTTGTGGACTACATTGTTAACTGGGTATTAAAAATTCTAGGATGAAGAAATTAACCAGCAGAGTCAACTGGTAGAAAAACTGAAGACACAAATGTTGGATCAGGAAGAGGTGAGTTAAATAGTTTTCATATTGCTTCCAGAAAAGCTTTATAGTTTATCATTTTGATTTAAACATAAAAGATGAAGGAATCTATAGCGCTCAGAGTATGCTAATGCTTATATTTTAAAATTTTTTAAATATCTTCATGCTTTATTGTGGATATCCTATGAGATCTATACCTCATTATGGATTGAAACAAAGATTGTTTCTTTTTTATTTTTTTGAGACAGGGTCTCTGTCATTTGGGCTGGAATGCAGTGGCGCTATCGTAGCTCACTGCAGCCTTGAACTCCTGAGCTCAAGCCTGCCTCAGCCGGGACTACTATGGGTGTCACGCACCACCATGCCTGGCTACGTTTTTTTTTTTTTTTTTTTTCCTTTAAGAGACGGAGTCTCACTATGTTGCCCAGGCTGGTCTTAAACTCCTGGCCTCAAGTGATCCTCCTACCTTGGCCTCCCAAAGTGCTGGGATTATAGGTGTGAGCCACCATGCCTGGCCCCTGATTGTTTCTTTTTGAAGTTTGAGTTCCTTCTAATCTGAAAGGAAAAAAAACTTTTTATTTACTTACTTCGAAGTACAATGCTGTATATCATCTTATTCTCCCCTAAACATTTTTTATTGATTTGCGGGCTGAAGGAATCTTAGATTCTCCCTTCCTCAATGAAAAGTATTTACATATGGATATGAGGGAAGAAATATAAAAACATAAATGTTTGTGTTTGCTTAAACCCAAGATGTAGGTCTAAAGGATTATAAGGAAAGAAAATATTGGTTTCTAAATCCCGTTGACTTCGTCTTTAATAATTGTATAATTTCGGGTATGACTTTTTACGGGAATGAGAATTTCTTCTTAGTTCTTTCACATTTGTCTTCTTGTCATCTACTTTGGACCCTTATTTTTATCTCTCTGGGCACAGCATGGGGATAATCAGTCCTTTATTTAAGGTTTTTTGGGGGGTGGGGGAATGGAGACAAAGACCGTAAAGCTTTAATAGGAAAGAGTTACTTTCAGTGAAATTAATCCTGACAAGATCATCTTTATACTTACGGCAGCAATAGCATTGTTTCTCAGAGCGACACCGTTGACATTTTGGGTTGGATAATTATGTTCTGTGCTGTGCATTATAGAACCTTTAGCATCCCTGGCCACTACTCCTCAATGCTGTTAGCATCCCACCCCATTTATAACACTCATACCCATTTCCAAATATTCTACTGAAGAGACACTGACCTGGATGATTGAGTATCCTCCTAATCAGTCTCTTGGCTTCCCTCCAGTTCAGATTTTATGTTTTTCTGAGGCATAGCACAGATGCCATCACTTCCTGCCCATAGCAAATCTAAACTTACAAGCAGCTCTTCTACACATCTAATTTCATGGTTCTATACACACCATTCATGGCCCTAGAATGCCATTTTCTTCTATTACATTAGTTTGCACATGACTAAAATCTATCCTGACCAACATCTCCATGAATATTCTCTAGAAATATCCTCCTTTTCATACTACTAAGCACTTTGTCTCATCCCTCTTGTGTGGCTCTTACATTCCATCTTGTATTGCACTTACTTATGTACCTGTCTTCTCTTTGACTTGGGTTCCTCAAAGATAAAGTCTTAACTGGGTGCGGTGCCTCACACCTGTAATCCTAGCACTCTGGGACGCCAAAGTGGGGGATCACGTGAGGTCAGGCGTTCGAAACCAGCCAGAGCAAGATTAGAACCCTGTCTGGACACAAAAATAGAAAAATTAGCCAGGTGTGGTGGTGTATGACGCCTATATCTACTTGGGAGGCTGAGGCAGGAGGATTGCTGGAGCCCAGGAGTTTGCGGTTGCAGTGAGCTATGATGACGCCACTGTACTCTAGCTGGGGTGAGAGTGAGACTTGTCTTCAAAAAAAAAAGAAAAATCTAAGTCTTTGACTTCCTTATTGTCTTTCAGCATCCAGCACTGTGCCTGCATATAGTAGGCATTCAGTAAATCTGTCGAGTCAATGTTGCCACACTTAATGGTATTCACATTTCACTCTGTTTGTGCTTAGCAAATGGTGAAACTTCATTGATGTTTTTTGGAAACCTGTATACTTTTGATAAAAATAAATATTTTACTCTTTCTTATAGCTTCTGGCATCTACCAGAAGGGATCAAGACAATATGCAAGCTGAGCTGAATCGCCTTCAAGCAGAAAATGATGCCTCTAAAGAAGAAGTAAAAGAAGTTTTACAGGCCTTAGAGGAACTTGCTGTGAATTACGACCAGAAGTCTCAGGAAGTTGAAGACAAAACTAAGGAGTATGAATTGCTTAGTGATGAACTGAATCAGAAATCGGTAGGATATAGTTTTGTTTTCATTCTTAATACTTCAGTACAAATATTCTTAATTCAAAAATTACTTGTTACTTCTGTCTATATAAGCCCAAGATTGATAGTATTAATTCTCCAGGGACTGGGGTCTCAATTTCCATTCCTTCTATATATGAAGCCTTAGAGGTGGAGGAAGACAAGTTATCTTTTTAGTTCCTAAAGGTCTGTTAACTATTTAATTTAAATGCTATTTTAAAAGATGTTGCCACTTCTTATGTTAAAGGAAAAAAATTAAGTTACCTTTAGTTGCTCAGTAAAGCTGAGTTGGATCATCTCTAGTTAGATAATTTTTTTTTTTTTTTTTTTTTTTGAGACAGAGTGTCACTCTGTTACCCCAGCTAGAGTGCCTTGGCGTCAGCTCACAGCAACCTCAAACTTCTGGGCTCAAGCAATCCTACTGCCTCAGCCTCCCAAGTAGCTGGGACTACAGGCATGCACCACCATGCCCACCTAATTTTTCTATATATTTTTAGTTGTCCAGCTAATTTCTTTCTATTTTTTTTAGTGGAGACGGGGTCTCACTCTTGCTCAGGCTGGTCTCCAACTCCTGAGCTCAAACTATCTGCCCGTCTCAGCCTCCCACAGTGCTAGGATTACAGGCATGAGCCACCATGCCCAGCCTTCTAGTTAGATGATTTTTCAAACTATAAATTAATAAACATGAACCTAAAAATAAAAATGTTGTTTGATCAACCACATGAATTATTTGGAGTAGCCCTAAGGATGTATAACTTTATGTAATTTGTGTTTTGTTTACTGTTTATTCCCACCACCTGGAACAGTGCCTTCCTGGCAAAACGTAGTAGGATCTTCCTTGTAGTTACCCAGTAGATGGGGATTTTTGCTTTTTATCATTGCTATAGACAGGGATTGTAAACCAACAGTGATGCCAGAGATAGTATAGAGCTATGATTGTTTCAACACCATCACGAATGAGCTGTCTTCCTGTGGTTTTGTTGTTAATGCTAGCTTCTCGTTTACAGATCCGTACCTAGACTTGCACTCTGGATCTGTGCCCACTGCTTATTTCCCTATCCATGCTCACTTGTATAAAGGAAAGCAGTCAACAGTTTGAAATAGCACTCATAAAAGATTTACTGTACCTGATGAGTTCATTTTCCCTTTTTAATCTACAAAATACAGTTAGCTTGAAGTTAAAATTTAATACCCTGGAGATCCAAGACACTGTTATAACTCATACTGAGTTGCATTATTAGCAAACCTAATTGCTGTTTGGAAAAGCAACAAGAGTTTCTTACAACTCTGTGAGTTGGTCCCTGGCCACCGATTTTAGTCTTTTTT
>RJWJ010026433.1:0-10886 GCA_004363605.1 Indri indri | reverse complement strand
AGTGCTAGGATTACAGGCGTGAACCACCTTGCCCAGCTGATTTCAGTCTTTAAGATAGTTAACATATGTTGTCTCAGTTGTGGAGCTGAAATCTATGAGCACTACGTTGGTAATGGGAGTTAGAAACCCCTAGTATTTAGCATCTTTTTATATGCTTTAACAGCATTGCTGTTCATTTCTTAGAGAAAATGCATGGTAATTTAAACATTTATGGTAGAAGGATGCTACATCATTAGACTTGCAAGATAATTGGTATCTTATCGTAGATTAACCTGGGTGAACATATACTCTACTGATACTCAGAAACTTAAGGAAATGACCAACCACCAGAAGAAAGAGTAGTTGAATGATGGCACCTTTACTAAAAGATAATGACTAAAAGTCAATAAGTTGCATTTAAAAATGCACTACAGGTTGAGTATCCCTTATATTCATCTTCTGGTCCCAAGCATTTCAGATTTTGGAATATTTGCGTTACACTTAATAGTTGAGTATTTCTAATCCAAAATCTGAAATGTGCTTCAGTGAGCATTTTCTTTGAGCATCATGTAAGCATTCAGAAAGTTACAGATTTTGGAGCATTTTGGATTAGGTATGCTCAACCTGTGTCTGATCCATGATATAATGAATAGTTTTTAAAGTGGCCAGATTGGGTTGGACTTTTCAAAATTTGGTGACTTTATAGCTAGTAAACCAGCTGTTATTTTAAATTTATAATTATAGTAATTAAACCCAGACAGTAATATTACTTTTATCATTAGCTCCTGGATAATTGCTTATATCATAGTATGAAAAATAGTGATAATTATCATCAAGTAGATTTTCAGTAAATATGTAGAAAGTAGCTGAAGAAAGCATGTAACCATCTAGAAATTGTCACTTCCATTCTAACATGAATTATCTCAGAGTCAACTTCCAAAGATAAGTGATAATATAGTAATAAATGATAAATTTAATTAATTTTGAAGTTTTCCATTTCTAGTCAGAAACATTATTCAGTCTCAAAAATTTCGTGGAATAATACAATCTGCCTGCTCTTAATGGAATACAATAGGGCTACTTTAGCCTACGAGGTCTAAAATATTTTTTAAGTTTGAGCTGGGAGCTTGTCCAGAACTCAGATAATTCAGGAAAATGAAAGCAGAAAATACATGGTTTTGTATGGGCTGGGTAAAAAACTTGAAATGCCTATGAATATTTGAATTGAATTTTTATTTAGTAGATTTAACTGCATACTTTTTATTTTGGATTATGTTAGGCAACTTTAGCAAGTATAGATGCCGAGCTTCAGAAACTTAAGGAAATGACCAACCACCAGAAAAAACGAGCAGCTGAGATGATGGCATCTTTACTAAAAGACCTTGCAGAAATAGGAATTGCTGTGGGAAATAATGACGTAAAGGTAAATATGATAACTAGATATTAAGTGTAATTGTATGCAACTTGCACTTTTGTTTGCTACTTTTTTTTTTTTTTCAAAGTTCTTCGTACCAGTTATCTCATCTTCACAACAGCCATGTTTGGTAGATGATACTAACTCCATTTTGAGTAGATGAGGGGGGAAGGTGAGAATAAGGAGCACCAGTATAGACATACTCAGTAGGGAGCATTTATTGAACCTTTTTTTGATTGTTTGCAATGTAAAGATTTCACACTTAGAAATCATCTTAATAAATTACCATACAGGAAAGTATATGATTGCGTACCAACAGTGAAGATTAGCTCAGCAAGTAAACTCACAAATGATGTAGCCTGTTGTTGCTTTAAATGTTTAAATAAAGGTAAAAGATGAGCACTACTTAATTCCTTTTTTAATTTTGCATGAAAAATTTCAAACATACAATAGTAGAGAGAATAATGAACTCCAGAGTTATCAGTTATCAAAATATTGCCACACTTTATGCCTTTTTCTTATAATAATCTTTTTAAGGACACTAATATTGGTCATAATAACATTAGGCATGTGACCTGGGAGACTTAAAAATTCAGACCAAAACGCAAACTGAGATTCTTAACTGCAAAAACATCACATAACATGAAAGGTTTCTGTGTTGCATTAGCTATTTGTTTGGACTTTACCTTTTTGATTTAAGCCTAATTATAGTAACAGAGAAGAAACTTACACTTGGGTTTATAGTGAAAGCCTGCTAAGAAGCCCAGTTTAACAGGAGTTGGAAATGAAGTAAGTTTTCAGTATTGAGCACACATTCCTTCTGTCCAATGTGTTGTCGAAAGTTGCTGTTTGTTGATTGAGGCAAGGATTCTTGTTACTCTTCTCATATGTCATTTCCTTATGTTGACTCACCTCATTGAAACAAAGGAAAAGTGTTATTTTTAAATATCAGGTGACTTGACTTTCTGTCTTACACCATCTGTCTGAACATTGTGCCCTATCCTGTTTATTATGGTGAAGTAATGTGAGATGTAGAGATGTGGGAATCTTCTAGGATGGAGAAGTAGATTTATTTCACATCACTGAACACTAGAAAGGTATTGTTCAAAATTCGCTTTATAGATTTTTCAACTTTTTTAAGAAAAAGCTTTCCCTTTCATTTTCAAATAATCATAATTTAAGTGAAAAGTGGTAAAGATAGAGAAAATAAAGAGTGGAAATGGCTTATGGTTAGTGGCAGAGCCAGACATAGAATACAGGTTCCTGGACTCCTAGACTGCTTTTTTCAATATAATATTATAACATTTTCAAAATAAGTCAGCCTTGCAAATAGGTAATTTAAAAAAACAAAGATCCTCAGTATTTTTGTCATTTACACGTAATTCTTTTCCTATCATCAGTAAGCACTGTTTGAGCTCCACATTTTTTTATTTTTACATTACAGTTCATTCTTTGTGTTTTATAGGTGTGTATATTTTTTAAAATGCGTAATATTGTAGATTCATTATTGCAGTATCTTTTAGAATAGTTTCACCACCCTAACATATTCCCTGTACTTTATCTATTTATCTCTACTCGGTGAACCTCTGGCAGCTGCCAGTTTTACTACTATCTCTGTAGATTCGCTTTGTCCAAAATTTTATATAGTTGGAATCATATGAATATGTACCTTTTTAGACTAGCTTCTTTCACTTAAAAATATGCATTTAAGGTTCTTCAATGTCTTTTTGTGGCTTGATAGTTCATTTCTTTTATCACTAAATGATATTCTGTTGTATGAATGTGTACCACAATTTATTTTATCCATTCACCTACTTGATTACTTCCAGTTTTTGACAATTTTGAATAAAGCTGCTATAAACATTCATGTGTAAGTTTTTCCGTGGACATAAATTTTCAATTCAGTTGGGTAAAATACCTAGGAGTGTTAGCTTTGTGAGAGCCTCTCAAGCTGTCTTTCAAAGTAGCAGAAGCATTTTGCATTCCTGTCAAGCCACGAATGAGAGTTCTTGTTGCTCTACATCCTTGTCAGCATTTGGTGTTGTCAGTTTTTTTATTTAGCAGTTCTACTAATGTATAGTGTTATCTCGTACTGAATTTGTATTTGAGTTGTTTATTTTCTTCTTGTTAAGTTTTGAGAGTTCTTTGTGTGTTTTGGATGTAAGTCCTTTATCAGGTAGTGTCTTGCAATATTTTTCCCAGTGTGGCTTGCTTGTCTTTTTTTTCTTAACAGGGTCTTTTGCAAAGCAGAAATTTTTAATTTTAATGAGGTCTGCCTTGCCAATTTTTTCATTCATGGATTGTGTTTTTGGTATTGTATTTAAAAACTCATCACCAAACCCAGGGTCACCTAGATTTTCTCCTATGTTATCTTCTAAAAATTTTTTAGTTTTGCATTTTATGTTTGGGTCTGCGATTCATTTTAGAGTTAATGTTTCTGAAAGGTGTAAGGTCCGTGTCAGGATTCATTGTTTTGCATGTGGTTGTCCAGTTGTTACAGTTGTTCCATTTGTTAAAAAGACTATCCTTTCTCCATTCAGTTGCCTTCGCCCCCTTGTCAGAAATTAATTGACTGTGTTTTTTACGTAGCTCTTTTCCTGACCTCTCTGTTCTGTTGACTTATTTATCTATTCTTTTCCAATACTATACAGTCTTGATTATTGTGCCTTTACAATAAGTCTTAAAGTTGTATAGTGTTGGTCCTATGACTTTGTTGTTCTTTAGTATTATGTTCACTATTCAGGGTTGCGTGTATGTATAAACTTGAGAATCAGTTTATTGATATCCACAAAATAAGTTGCTGCTATCTCGATTGCGGTTATATTCTTTCATTAGTGTTTTGGCATTTCCTCTTATAGATCGTGTACATATTATGTTAGATTTATAAATAAATATGTCTGTCTTTTTTTTTTTTTTTTTTTTTTTTTTTCTGCTAATATAAATGGCACTGTGTTTTTTGGGGTTTTTTGTGGGGTTTTTTTGAGACAGGGTCTCGCTCTGTTGCCCAGGTTGGAGTGCAGTGGCACGATCATACTCACTGCAACCTTGAACTCCTGGCCTCACGCGATCCTCCCACCTCACCCCGACAAAGTGCTGGGATTACAGGCGTGAGCCACCATGCTGGGCTGGCACTGCATTTTTAATTTTGAATTCCAGGCGTTTGTTGTTGGTATATAGGAAGTGGTTAACTTTTGTATATTAATCTTGCATCTTGCAACCTTGCTGTAATGGCTTTATTAGTTCCAGTAGTTTTTTTTAAACAATCATATCATCTGCAGACAAAGACAGTTTTCTTTCTTCCCAAGCTCTGCTTAATTTTGACACTGATTATTGTACTGGAGTTTTGTAATGAAACCTATGAAAGTTAAGGCATGTACACTGACCACTGTTCCTCTTGTTTTTTGTTTTTTGTGTTTTTTTTTGAGACAGAGTCTCACTGCGTTGCCTGGGCTAGAGTGCTGTGGCGTCATCCTAGCTCACAGCAACCTCAAACTCCTGGGCTCAAGCGATCCTCCTGCCTCAGCCTCCCAAGTAGCTGGGACTACAGGCATGCACCGCCACACCCAGCTAACTTTTTCTATGTGTTTTTAGTTGTCCAATTAATTTCTTTCTATTTTTAGTAGAGACGGGGTCTCGCTCTTGCTCAGGCTGGTCTCGAACTTCTGAGCTCAAACAATCCGCCCGCCTCGGCCTCCCAGAGTGCTAGGATTACAGGCGTGAGCCACCGTGCTCGGCCTGTTCCTCTTGTTTGAACTTAAAAATCATTCTTTCCGTGCCACATAAACATCCTTTTACTTGTTAAGTTTTAAACTGAGCATCTACACAATTAATAATGAATTTACTGAAGGGGTCTTGTAAGGAGGAAATATAAATTATTGAAAGAGGCAGAATTCATCTGTTTTGTTTTTTCAGGTTTATGTTTATTTTCCTTGTAGGCATATATTAACATTATTTTATGTTTTAAAAAGTGGAGAATGCAAAAAGTAAGCTCTATTTATTTACCTGTCATCGAAAAGAGTAATAAAAGAAAAAATAAAGACTTCCTGTGGATTTTGAGTCATATTAAAATATATTTTATTTTGTTATAAGATTTTAAAGTCTAATTGGAAAACACTCTGAACATTTTGGGCTTTAATTTTTTATTTCACTTTTTTCTCACAGCAACCTGAGGGAACTGGCATGATAGATGAAGAGTTCACTGTTGCAAGGCTCTACATTAGCAAAATGAAGTCAGAAGTGAAAACGATGGTGAAACGTTGCAAACAGTTAGAAAGTACACAAACTGAGAGCAACAAAAAAATGGAAGAAAATGAAAAGGAGTTAGCAGCATGTCAGCTTCGTATCTCTCAAGTATGTTACATTATAAAGTTTCTTCGTTTTTTTCAACCACCCACATATAAATTTTATTTATTATAAGAGTTTTCATAAAAATGAGCTTCTGTAGGTTATTTTGAGTAACAAAATAAAAAGGCTAATTTAGTCAGTTGCCTTTCCTTATCTAGCTACAATATAATAACTTGGATGATTTAACTCGGTTATATTTACTAACGTGTATATGGGTTATATATAGAAATTTACTAGAAAGATGTTACTGATGCTGCTTATTGAAGATTGTAGAAGAATTCCAGGATGGGCAAAACTGCAGGGGACCAGTTTTCTGGCTTTCACAAATGAACTAAGAGGCCATTCATCAAGATAGGAATTTCACAGGGAGGAGGTTACATTGGTTGAAGATAACTATAAGAATATTATTTCATATTTCAATCTTCAGTGCCTTAGTTTGCAAGTGGTATAAGCTATACAGATGGCCATTTAATTGATTAAATGGTTTAACATTTTAAATCTGGCTCCTGAATATTTTAGGTTTAAATATCTTCAAGTTTGTCATATAGTTAGATATATCAATAAAACTTGCTAGCTTTCAAATATTCTTAACAAAATATGTGCATGAGATATTTTTTCCATTTCATATCAGTATATTTTTTCCAAAAGCATGAAGCCAAAATCAAGTCATTGACTGAATACCTTCAGAATGTGGAGCAAAAGAAAAGACAGCTGGAGGAATCCGTCGATTCCCTCAGTGAAGAACTAGTCCAGCTTCGAGCACAAGGTATTAGCTTCCAACTCTTTACGAGTTATATATTAATTCTTTCTTATTTTAATGTAATTCTAATAAGCTTACATTCATGCTGATGGAGAATAGTAGGAATATGGATAACTTGGAATGGTAAACAAATCATACATTTTAATGTAGCTTCAGAACATATTGTTTAAGATTGTGTTTGAGTGTGAAAATGGCCACTCTGGGAATTTCCCACAGTTAGGAAGGGGGCTGTGTGTGTAAATTTTAACACAGGGGATTTAGAAGCTGTCTCGTTTCCCTACCATGCCCTTATCCCATCTGTTCCGGGATTAGGCAAAGAAAATACATAAAAGAATCCGTAATATCAACACAAGGGATGTAACTAAGTGTGCTAGTCACTGTGTCATTGAGCTAAGAAAACAAGATTTACTTTTTGACATTTGGATAATTTAAAGTCAAATAGTGCTAAGGACCATACTTCATAAACTCCTTTTGCTCCTTGGTTTACATGAGGAAACTAAGACTTATATCATTCCTGTTTTCTCTCGTCACCCAAACAGAAAAGGTGCATGAAATGGAAAAGGAACACTTAAATAAGGTGCAGACTGCAAATGAAGTTAAGGCAAGTATGATGCTGCACTGGCCTTTAGTGACTTTAGTCCATTATTAGTAATTTTTATTAGTCTGGCTTTAATATCCTTTTCCCCTCAAAATTTTAGCAAGCTGTTGAACAACAGATCCAGAGCCACAGAGAAACTCATCAAAAACAAATCAGTAGTTTGAGAGATGAAGTAGAGGCAAAAGAAAAACTTATTACTGATCTTCAAGAGTAAGTATTGTAGTTTTCTTTTAGATATTAGAAGCTGAGAAAGATGGATTATATAGACAGGAGGAAATAATAGGTTACTGATGGACAGTATGTCCTTACGAGAAACCTGTAGTTTTCATTGAAATTACAATTTTTCACTTGGAAATAAAGAATTTTCTCATTTATGAATAAAACTTAGAAGTTCATGTCAAATTTTTGAAAATTTTTCTTGGGTCTTTCGACCTAAATATTCACTAAAAAAAAAAAAAACCCCAACTCATTATTGTAAACAGATGGCACAGTCTCCTCCATATCATTTACTTCTTTAATTTAAAAGTTTCTTAACTGAGAAAAATTTTATTCAAAATTGTGGGTTTTAAAAGTTCTTTTTCCAATGGAAGTTATCATGTTAATTTATCTAGAAGACATTTTCCTTACTTCTGTAATCATGTGCACATACACAGAATTTATAGAAGTTGGAGCCTGCGACAATTTGAGTAGGAACCAGAGGAGAGTAACAAAACAACAAAAATGACGAAGTTTGGGTCATGGGTCTTATTACTCCCTAATAGAAGTAGGGATAAGAATTCAGGAAGGTAAAAGACATAGCAGAATAAAATCAAGATTTGAAACCAAAATATGAAAAATACTATATGGCTGAATGTAATCAGGCCCCCTCCCACTTGTCTCCCATAGGGGACAGGATAACAAAGGAGGCCTTGCGTATTTGAAAGATGAGATTATAGAATTTAGGAGTTTGAAGCATTTCAACAACAAAATTCAGAAAACTATCATGTTGATAACATGTTATGATTTTTTTTTCTTTCAGCCAAAACCAGAAAATGATGTTAGAGCAGGAACGTCTAAGAGTAGAACATGAGAAGTTGAAAGCTACAGATCAGGAAAAGAGTAGAAAACTACATGAACTTACGTGAGTAATTGTGATTAAAGTTTAAAAATAAAAACTAAATTAGAGGATTGCAGGCATTAGCCTTGGATATATCCAGTGGGTACATTTTTAACTTTGTATGGGCTAAAGCAGCGGTCCCTAACCTTTTTGGCACCAGGGACAGGTTTCATGGAAGACAGTTTTTCCACCGACTGCGGGTGGGGCTCGTGCGGTGATGCGGGAGCGGCTGTATAGATGAAGCTTCACTCGCTTGCCTGCTGCTCACCTGCTGTCTGGCCCCCCCGATTCCCAAGGTTCATGAAAGACAACTTTTCCACAGATACGGGCAGGAAGCTCTGTAGCTTGGTCCCTAACAGGCCTAGACTAGTACCAGGGATTGGGGACTTCAGGGCTAAAGGGTGTTTTTCTTAAATCCTCTGAGTTTGATTTGTATCTAAAAACTTTGCAATATATGCTTGTATTTTAGTGAAAGCAAGGTCTTATATTTCATTGGTTGTCAAGATTTAAATTCCTATCTTGTCAGCCTACTTGGTGTTTTACCATATTACTTCAGGATCCATCATAAAAATCAGCCTAAAACATGACATTAAGTAATTTAGAAGATGTTCAGGATCTATCACAAAAACTGAATTTTTGTCAAATTTGAGCTTGCATAAAAGAACATTATTGTTTTAGCCTTGCCTTTTTGAACAGAGCTTTTCACTGTTTACTCATTCTCATTTACTGAGTCAGTACTTGGTTTTCTAGAATCTGAGCAGATAGAATACTCACGATTATAATTTTTCACATCCCTTGAATTTGTGAGACAGTTTGCAAATGAACTGCTATTATTGGGATAGTTAGACCAGCAGGACCAGTTCAGAGTTGATGTTATAAAGATTATGCTGAATTGCAGCCATAATTTTGTATAAAATAATTTTAATGTAAAATAGTTTCATCTTTGACAATTTATAATCTCTGTAATTCCCAGTTAATCAGTATTATTTTGGCTGGATACTGTGGTGCACGCCTATAATCCGGGCACTTTGGGAGGCTGAAGCGGGAGGATTGCTTGAGGTCAGGAGCTCTAGACCAGCCTGAGCAAGAGCGAGACCCCATCTCTACTAAAAATAGAAAAATTAGCTGGGTGTCTGGGTATGTGCCTCTAGTCCCAGCTGCTCGGGATGCTGAGGCAGGAGAATCACTTGAGGCCAGGAGTTTGAGGTTGCTGTGAGCTAGGCTGATGCCACGGCATTCTAGCCCAGGTGACAGAGTGAGATTCCGTCTCAAAAAAAAAAAAAAAAAAAATCAGCACCATTTTTGGATAAATAGCAATAGATACTATATGTGGCATATTTTCAAATATAAATTAGAACCATTTCTTAGTATTTGAATTGTGCCACATTTTATTTCATCTCTTCCTTCCTATGAAGTGGGGATTTTTTGGTCATAAACTATAGATTTAGAAGGAGATTACAGGGCATAAAAATTTCTTGAAGGGCAATACAGGTAAACTATTTAAAAATAAGCATCTTTCATTTATTTAAATTATTGATCCTTTCAGATAAAGTATTCAACTCTTGTACTAAATAAAACTAGAATTTTATAGAATCAAAGTTGAAAATATATGTGTATATTCTTCCATTGATAGGGTCATGCAAGATAGACGAGAACAAGCAAGACAGGACTTGAAAGGTTTGGAAGAGACAGTGGTAAGAAAAACATGAAAATAAATAGGATGGGGGAGTATTTTGTGGGTTTCTTCCACTCTGATTGTCCTAAAATTTGAAGTCTGAATTCCAAAAATATTGCTGTTCTTAATTCAAGGCAAAAGAACTTCAGACTTTACACAACTTGCGCAAGCTCTTTGTTCAGGACCTGGCTACCAGAGTTAAAAAGGTAATATAACTATGCTGAGGTGGGTATTTGTATAAATGGCACTTTCTCTGTAATTCTTTGTTTTCATAAATGAAGTAATTTTACATTGTCATGTCAATTTTTGTATAGTCAAGCTTAGATCTTTTTTGATCTTTAAGTTTTTTTATAGTATTCATCAACCTTCTTTTCTCAGAGTGCCGAGATTGATTCTGATGATACTGGAGGCAGTGCTGCTCAGAAGCAGAAAATCTCCTTTCTTGAAAATAATCTTGAACAACTCACTAAAGTGCACAAACAG
Source organism: Indri indri (assembly GCA_004363605.1). Lineage (NCBI taxonomy): Eukaryota > Metazoa > Chordata > Mammalia > Primates > Indriidae > Indri > Indri indri. The sequence goes on along the minus strand of RJWJ010026433.1, from coordinate 537 downwards.
GTAATAAAGAGTGTATTTTGTGATAGCTGCAACATTGTAAGAATCAAAAATTGAGTGGTGAGTATTTTAATCTTTCAGAGTTCTAAGATCTGTTTCACTATTTTATCAAGCAGTTATATACAAATAACACTAGTAACTTTTAGAGGAGTTAGTATTTTTAACAACCTTATTATCAAAAGGGGCAATAAAAACACTCTTATTTTCTCTTTAGGGTTTTAGGACTGTCCATTTTCTTGATTTATTCATGGTAATTTTTAAATTTCCAGTAGGCAAGTCTTTGCAGTTAAAATATAGTCTTTTTTGAGAAGTCTTTTTACACTTAATGCCCACTGTATAAAATACATGATGAGGCGTTTCAGTTTTTCTTTTAAATAATGCTTACTAGGTTTTTTATTTTTTTTTAGCATATTCTTTTTTTTTTTTTTTTTTTTTTTTTTTTTTTTTTTTTTTTTTTTTTTTTTTTTTTTTTTTTTTTTTTTTTTTTTTTTTTTTTTTTTTTTTTTTTTTTTTTTTTTTTTTTTTTTTTTTTTTTTTTTT